>CAKAKR010060355.1:9350-36996 GCA_916700685.1 Adelosebastes latens | reverse complement strand
CAGGACGTCTTTGAGTCTCTGCCGTTATAAAAGGGATTTCACTGGAGGCAGGATCTGTATCCCAGATACAGCTGGGCCACATCTATTCAGTGTTAACTTTCATCCTGTGTTGTGGCGTTGTCGTGGAGTCCCCCCCGGGGCAGAACAGGACGTCCCCTCACTGGGTCACAGAAGGGTGCTTGTTAGAGGGGGCACAGAGGGGACTGCCAGCACCCTGACCCCTCCATCATGGGTCTCGTCTGCTCCCTACTCACAAATTAGAGCTCAATAATCGAACCTCTGTTGTTCTCACACCAGTTTGTGATCTTCTAATCTCCCATGTGCTTCATATGTAATTCCAGTTTTCCACAACTCATTTAAAAGACTATATGTTCAAATTTTAAGTTGTCACTTCTCCACATGTTTGGCCTTGATTTAGCTAAAATAAATTGCTTGAAGTCTTTGTTTAAACCCGTCAAATACTCAGCCAGCTCCCGTTACACTGACTGACATTTCGAAGTGATCTTTATGTGCGATTGTATTTAAACTGTCTCCAGTCTGTTTATCCAGAACGTAAAACAGTATTTCTAACTGTGGCTGCTAAATGGCAGGCTGTCTGCCTCTGCTTAGTGTCTGCTGACGCCTGGCAGCGTCTCTGTTTTTTTGTTGTGACAGGTCGAGTTAAAAGCTTAGGGGAAGCAAAATTTAGGTTCTTTTTCAACAAGTGCTTGACTTGTAGTAACCTTGTGCAAAGGGTTGTCTGTCTTCATTTCATGCATGTTATGTTAGCTCTCTACACTGTAGTATCCGTGTGTTGTTAATGGATTTCCAATAATAAATATATACATACATTTGCATAAAGCAGCATATTTGCCCAGTCCCATGTTGATAAGAGAATTGGATAGATAGGTAGATAATTTTTTGATCCCGAAGGAAATTTAAATTAAATTAATTAATTAAATACTTGACAAATCTCCCTTTAAGGTACATTTTGAACAGTAAAAAAATGTGCGATTAATTTGCGATTAATCGCGATTAACTCTTTTAATGACAGCCCTAGTTTAATTAATGATTTGGCAAATTTAAAGTAACTACAATTTTTATTTTTTTAAATTGTGTTTATTGGTTTTCAATTTTACAGAGTTCAATGCAAATAACATTTTGTGTTTTACAAACAAAAGAGTGAAAATGACAAAAAATGAATAAATAATTGACAGTGGATTAAAAACAAAACACGCACACAAAAACACAAAAAATTAAATAATAAATACATTTGGGGGGATCAGTCAAATTGCTAAAGAATTTAATATGAAACAATTCATTGATGGGTTGTGAGATTCAGTGTAGTCCAGAGGGGATGCCACATTTTCAGTTTTTTGCCAGAACCACAAAGACTCCTGTAGTTTTAAGTACTGTGTAAAATCTCTTAACCATAAAATAAAGTACAATTTATTTTAAATTTATATTTCTGTCAATCAATGTTTCTTTTTTTTGGAGTCATGTGAATATATTTTATATGTGGGCTGTATTTTCTTCCCTAGTATGAACTGTATTGTAACTGTCCCCCCTTCCTTCTGCCATCTCTGCCCCCTCAGAGTGGCCTTGTTGAAGAAGAGCGGCGAGGACGACTGGAGGAACCGGATCAATAGGAAGCAGGACGCGGTGAAGGTCGCCGTGGGCGAACAGCAGGCTCAGCTCTGGGAGGTGGAGCAGAGCTTCAAGAAGAAGGTAACCACTTGACCTGCACACTCACTGCTGACCCAACATATCAGCAGACGTCTGTGGCTCTTATGTCTGTCATGTTTTTCATGACTCTATGCTCCATTCATGTCATGTTTAAATGATAGTAAAGTGTCCTGTTTGAACTACATATCAGGAGCATCCAAATTGTGGATCAAATTCCAATCATGGTACCAATCAAACACACGATCACTTGCAGGGAACTGCTTCTAACGGTCACTCCAGCACTCTACTGTCTGCCCAATGCAGCACTAATACAGAGGCAGTGACATGCCGCTGAGGCTCCAGTGATTTGATTTGATTCTTGCATTATGACAGCGAACATTTCCTGTATCCGCCTCTGAAGTCAGGCTGTTTATTACACAGAGTTTACAGCAGGAGATGTTTCTGATCTTCTTCTGCTGACACTCTACAGTCATAGGAAGGTTAGAATGATGACAGCCGTTAAACAATCAGAGTAGAAACCAGCAGCAGCGCATGGTAACAATAATGAATATCTCTAAACAGAGAGGTTGTGTCTTGTCCATGTCTGCGTCTTTTCATCTCTTTGTCTCTTTCCCGTCTCTTTCTGTCTCACACGCAGCTGTTGCATGTTCTTGTGCTCGGACTGTATCGAGAGTTGATCTACTTTTAGAATAGACACTGTTGCATCTGGATCAGTCGCACATTACTTCATGGTGCGTGCGGTTTTCATTCCATGGATATGGAAGTGTATGGCTGGCGATATTAAAATGAAAGCATTTGATTAAATTAAAGTAGTATTACATTTTGTGCATGCATGATGCATGACGATAAGAATCATAGGTAACGCTGTATATTAAGGTCCTTGTAATAAGCGGTAGTTAATAGGTAATAAGGCCCTTATAAGTCCTTATAAGATGCTTATTAACATTATTATGTGTTAATAACACTATCTAAGTCCTGGTAAGATGGACTACACTAAAACATCTTTGTCATTGGAGTTTCATTTTAATTTTGATAGTAGTTATGTATTTCATCCATAATAATTCAAATCCAATTTGTCATACATTATTCATGCACAAGCAGAATATAAAATTTCAATTAGATCAAATGATTTCATTTTAATATTTGCAGCAGCGGACTTCCATACACAGCAGTTTAATTTGTCTCTAGTATATATTGTATATTTGTTACAGTCGTTGTGATCAGAGATTATCAAGATTAGAGTACATTAAGATGAATTTGAAGCCTAATTTTGCCTAAATTACACATACGGAGTCTATTTTTACTCAGAAAAAAGTAAATTACTTTGTGTGCACTTTTCAAAAAACAACAGTCAGTGACGGTAAAGGCTAACTGTCCAGTGTAATGTAGCCTCTGTATGTCGTCTCTTCAACCTTTCTCTCCACTGAACTGCATGTTACATGTAACCTTTCATTCTCCTGTTTGCCTTTGTCTCTGTTTGCATGTCCTTTTACCTTTTTAAAAAAATAAACCTCATTTCATCCTCTGCATGTTGAGTGTGTTTCTGTGTTGGTTTGTTTTTGAAGGGAGGGTTAGGGCGGGGACGGCAACACGCACCTCTCTGTTTAGACATATTCAAACCGCTAAACCATCCAAACCGGTGGCTGTTTTTGTTTCCAGCTGCTTATCAGGGTTTGTTCAGCTCGGCTCGACAGCTCTGCCTGCTGCATATACACTCATTTTAGGTATTTCAGTTCATTTAAGGTCAGGAAGAGTTTTGCTTTTTGATGCTCTGACGCCGCTGTGAATGATCTGATACTGCCTTCTCTGAATGTTTGCTACAAAAGCATGATGCTTTAATCACATCAGGGCAAAAACATTTTAAATCGATTTCAAGTGATCGCTGAGTAGAGGTCAAGAGGAAGGACAGGTGATGTTGTTCATCTTGTTTTCATCTTCTCATTCATCACGGCCGGTGGACACAATCATTCAATTTCCTATTTTAGATCAAAGAAGAGCAACACTAAAGATCAGACAAAGACTTCCGTTGTTCCAACCAAGGCTGTTTCTGAAACCTCATACTATACTAGCAGTACGTATTGATTTGGCCAAAATGTAGCATGTAGTATGCAGTATGCAAAAAAAAAGAAAAAAAGAAAATACCCAGATGTCGTAATGATTTGGAAAAAATCTCCAGTATGCATCGGACCAGTCTACCTTGCCTACTGTATCCCACAATGCAAAGCGCTGGAATGGTCCAGGCTACGGTCACAACAACAGCAGCTAAAAAAGGCTTGTTTTTTTTACATTTTTCGTAGCTATTCCTCACTAAATTCACTTCTGAGAATTTATGAGGCGAGGAATCAACTGTGTAGATGTTGAATATTGACAGTTTTACAATATTAGACGGCGAATCGAACATTTGCTCAAACGTTTTCGGAGTTTAGAAGTTTCCAAAAACTGCCGTGACAGCTGGCTAGCACCTGAAGGGTGTGTAGACAAGAGGCTTTTATTTCCTTGTTGACGGATGGTTTGTTTAAATATCACAACACAAATGTCCATTATAAAACTAACGGTAACTTGTGGTTATCTGCATTTTTGGAATTGAAAACAAAAAAAAAATCAAAGTTGTATTTTTTGATAATATTGCAATAGTGGTGCGAGTTTATTTTTTTGTGCAATGCTTTAAAGCTTCAGTAGGCAACAAGTTTTTGGCATCACTGAGCAAAAATTCCATAAAAACCTTTCAGCATATTGTAATTCAAGTGTTCTGAGAGAAAACTAGACTTCTGCACCTCCTCATGGCTCTATTTTCAGGCTTTAGAAAATCTAGCGCGTGACGGGAGACTTTGGCCAATCACAGGTCATTTCAGAGAGAGAGCGTTCCTATTGGGAACTGTTTAGCTGTAAAATTAGAGAGTTTACTCCGGCTGGTGGGCGGTGCTTGTTATTTCCTCAACTGATCTCAACATGGCTGCCGGGTCACAAAGTTTCTCATTTTACAGCTAAACGGTACACTACAAGATGTTTCTGAAAACATTTGAGGAGAGAAATAGGCATTACAGTAACAGAATATTGATTCATATTTGATCAGCGCTGCCTAGTTTAACCGTTTGGTCGGAGTTCGTGAGTGACTGACTCGTGGCTGTCATCGATGGCAGACTCCAGATCAGCTCTGATTGGTTGTTTTTTATCTGGTCTGTGGTCTCACCTACGGCTGCTTGTCCGTAGGACGAAGAAGAACTGATGATGATCGATGAGTTCGCTGTGTCCGACCAGCTATGGGTAAGGCCAGCGTGCAAGACCCAAATCACACACTTGGGGTGGTATTTATCAAGTGCATTCAAATTGGATTGGATCTTCATTTTACATCCTTAACTGCATCTCCTGGCTGCTAACAAACCCTCTTGATAAATACATCGTGAGTGTAACACACATTCATCTGTTTGTGTGTGTGTACATGTGGTGGTATTGGTAGTGGTACTCGGTGTTGGTGTTTCCTTTTACAGTCATGGTGAAGGTGTTGTACTTATGGTGTGTGTGCTTCTCTAATTCATCCCCCCTCTGCTCGTTGGTTTTCAGAATTACGACCGTGTCAAGGGTTTCTCTCACACTCTCAGGACGTGTTTTCTATGTGTCTGTATGTTTAAAGTGCATTCGTCTCTAATCGTCATATTTTTTGCGAGAGATATTTATTGGTAATGTGAGGAACATAGTCTGTATCCCTGTTCAAAAAATCTCAAAGGCCAGAACTGTTGTTGACCTTAAATTCTTTTCCACTCCAGCTGCTCAGTGCTATAGCTGCCACTGAGGTCATGTCCTTGGTAATATTTCTATGAGTGCATTTAATGACATGAAGAGGAGTTTACCTTCTAGCAAAAGCAAAATGCATTTTAGACACCTAAAAACAATCTGTTTAAATGGATACTATATTTAGAATATTTTCACCACTTTGCTGAATAAATAAGTACAGTAATTGCTTGATTGTCCAACAAAACAACTTCATAAATCGATAATATGCCAATTTTGTGCTTACAGCTTGTTGCGCTGCCCCCAGTTGGCCAGAATTAATTTGATAAATTCTAGTTTAGTAAAAGGAATTTTCTATTCTCCACCCAAATAACACACCTGGCACAATAACGAAGGCTTTAAAACAGCATATGGACTATAATGAAACCATTATGAAGGGCGTTAAAGTTTAGATGAAATTTAACTGAGCAGTGAAATTAATGAAGTATGATTTTTATTTCTTGAAGGATTCACTGATTTAATATCGCACTGCCATAAATTAGAGGGACTTATGGGAAATGAAAAGAACAGAGGCGGAGGTATCCTGACTTTTAGTCCCTCCAAAAACACTAGATCCTACACTTCCCAGAATACATTGTACCCACCTCTTTCTAACTCTACACCCCCTGTTTGTTACACAGGCTTTCTGTTATAAATTTTTAGTCTCATATAGCTCAAGCTGAGATAACCCTGATGTCATCACTATGACATCATCAGGGGTTATTAGCCATTAGACAATAGTTTTCACAGCATCGACCAGGACTAGCAAACTGATCCCCATGTGTTAAATCTTTGGAGTGGCCCTTTAAATACTATTTCCTCTTTCCATGGCTATGTCTCTATAGGAGCCGGTCTTTGCCTGTACTTTCTCTCCTCCTCCTGAGCCTCCTTTCCTATCTCCTTCCCCCGATGAGTCATTCAGCCAGGTAGGAAGCCGCATCAGCTCTTGCTGCATGCGTCGCTTGCTTCCCCCACCTCCCCGCCTACTTAACCAAACCCCATTTAACATGCATTATCTTCCCTGTACAGAGAGCGAAGCTTCCCAAAATGCTCTTCAGCCATACCTGTGTTGGTTATTTGTGCCCTGCATTGTTTCACATCACAAACCATTTCACTCCGCCCAAAGCTGTCAAGTCTTTCTGCTCCCTCAGCTGCACATTAGTACACATTATGTTCAGTAGTGCCCTGCAGTTCTTCACAGCCGTCCTGCTCCTGTTTTATGCCACTAAAATATCCCCGTCCTGTTTTGAAGTCATGCATGGCAGCCCCACTGTAGCGTCCAATGCATATGCAGAGCATTTTCTCTACCATCTTTTCATCTTCATTTCTAAACCCTCATCCTTTCTTACCTTCCTCATCCTCATTCATCCCTCTGGTTGTGAAGACCATCAGATCTCCCAGACCCGTGCAGGTGGATGAGAGACACCCCTGGAGACGGAAGGTGACCCTGTCAATACCGTATACAACGCTCTCGCAAATCCCCCTCAACTCCCCCTCCCCCCCAGTGGCAGTTTTTACACACACATACGGTCAAATCCAGATTTGCACCCAATGAGTTATGTTATAATTAGGGCTGTCAATCAATTACAATATTGAACCGTGATTAATCACATGATGTCCATAGTTAATTGCGATTAATCGCAAATTAATCACACATTTTTTTTAATCTGATCAAATTGTACCTTTTGTCATGTATTTAATACTCTTATCAACATGGGAGTGGGCAAATATGCTTGCTTTATGCAAATATATATATACATATTTCTTATTGGAAATCAATGAACAACACAAAATAATGACAGATATTGTCCAGAAACCCTCACAGGTACTGCATTTAGCATAAAAAATATGCTCAAATCATAACATGGCAAACTGCAGCTCAACAGGCAACAACAGCTGTCAGTGTGTCAGTGTGCTGACTTGACTATGACTTGCCCCAAACTGCATGTGATTATCATAAAGTGGGCATGTCTGTAAAGGGGAGACTCGTGGGTACCCATAGAACCCATTTTCATTCACATATCTTGAGGTCAGAGGTCAAATGTCAGTTTTTCCTCGCCAAAAATAAGCCTAAGTTTGGAGTGTTATTTAGCCTTCTTTCCGACAAGCTAGTATGACATGGTTGGTACCAATGGATTCCTTTGGTTTTCTAGTTTCATATGATACCAGCACTTTAACTTCCCGCTAAAACCTAAAAATTGCATTGTTAACGCGTCATTATCGCGATAACGTTGACAGCCCTAGTTATAATTGGTCACTAAAGGACTGCTTTTGTTCTCTGTCTTCACTTTGTTAACTAACATTTCTTTCATTTTTTTACTCCATGAGTGACAGTAAAACATTGCTCAAGTCATCAAGCAAAGAAAAGAAAGAATATCAGTCATAAACAGCTTGTTTTCCGTGTGAGCAGGGATTAATGGGCTTCCTGTGTATTAATTAACCCCCGTGTGGTGTCCTTGATTTGCTTGGCTACTTTGTTTGTGAACGTGGCCTGCTGTTAAAGGAAAATTCCACATTTAAACACTTCATCACAAACAGCCAGTGGCAATGTAAGATGGTTCCATTGTGTTGTTGGGTGCTGTGGTGTAGCGTGACAACATACTTCCAAAGAAAGAATTTCTTTTTGTACTCCTTCTGTCCAAGTCCAAGTGCAGCAGTCATTCCAGGAAAATTCTAACAAAAAGGACTGTTGTGGATCCAGTTTGATAATTGACTGATCCTAAGTCCCGCCCCCCTTAGTTACCGTTGCTAGGTCGGACAACCTTGACAAAAAGAAACATACTTTAGGGCGGCACGAAGCAGAGATAATATAAACACAGGAACGAAATCATGCAGATTCACCAGAAACTCAGAACTTTAGCGGGGCCTCCGGCAGCGACGAGTTCCGCGCCCGGCAGCAGCGGCTCCTCCTCCGGCCAGTAGCTTCGCCTCGCTGCTCCGCCGGTCCCTACACGGAGCCAACGCCGACACCACGCTGCTGGAAGCACAGGCCGTAGAGGGAAGGGAGGCACTGGAGCACCAGAACCAGGACTGTGTGAGACAGACCGTCAGACCCTGCTGATGTGAAATGATAGGTTTTCTAAAGGGACTCTGGTGCTCGGAAACACCACCGCTTTTGTCCACAGGGACCGCCAAAATCAACACAGAATGAAAGTTCCTCATAGTAACTGTGACTATATACAATGTAATGTTTCTGTGAAGATTGTAATGTGGCTTACATTGTAATGTTACCTTTGTACAGACGCAGCATATCTAAGTAAAACCCAACAGGAAAGTGGAAAATTGACCGAGGTTCTGCCGGGTTCCAGGCTCGATCAACTGTTATTGGAGCACAGAGCGAAAAGGGGCGGGACTTAGGAAGGGTCAATTATGTCACCTACTCAAAAAAATAGTTCCTGGAATTCATCGAACATCGCAAACTGCAGATATATTCCAGCGTAGTACCCCTGACGTGGATTATTCCTTTAACTTCCAGTCCATCGGGTGTATTTTATTGTAACTGACTCTCTCTCCTCCTGTCTCTCTTTTCTCAGAGGATAGCCGAGGCTGAGATGGAGTGCCAGAGCATTGACGCTCACATGTCCATCCAAGAGAGGAAACAGCTGATAGTGGCCCAAGAGGAGGCCTGGAAGTCGAAGGGCCACGGAGCCGCCAACGACTCCACCCAGTTCACCGTGGCTGCACGCATGGTGAAGAAAGGTCAGAGGGGAAAACCGAACACACATTTCACGCGTCTCTAAAGTCCTCTTTCTTCATCGCTCACAAGCAAATGAACACATGCTGTATTACACTCAAGTCCGTAGTTCCGTCTCTGCTCTCTGCCCTGAACCCTCCAAAGCCTCCGTCTCATTTAGCAGCTGGGGGGGGGGAAATGACTCTCCTCCAGACACAACCGGGTCAGAGTGGCTGCTGACGGGACTCTGCTCAGGCAGAAAATGACTTCATGGTCGGAGTTGTTCCCTATTAGCTTCGGGCTCAGCCAGAGGGGGCGGCTGATGGGAGGTTTAATTTGTGTTTTGGGGGAGTCAGTCGGTGGGTTTGGACAGAAGATGCATAGCAAAGATTAGCATCAGAAATGATAGTGTTGTTAGCACTAGTTCCAGTGATTTGTTTATTACATTTTAGCTGCATGACTGCAACATAAGAGGACCTTTACTACTGCTGCATATCATTCCTCACTGGTGCAGCATATGACAGTCGTTAAAAGTCGTCATCAGTCAGTCAGGAAAGTCAGTCATTTTCCTTTCCATAGACCAGTTCACAGTTGTAAACATTCTTACATCCTGTTGCAGTGTATGTGAATGAGCTGGCAGGAAGTAAAAATGGACCCAAGCTGTTGCCTAGCTATGTTATTCTGTTGTAAAAACAAAACAAACGTGGTGCAGCTTGTTAATCAACCTGCTGTATTTCTTTATTCTTTCACCTCTACTCAGTTTTGACAAATTGTGATTCAAAGAATCCAAAAAATTTGCAAATGTAAAGACCAGAGAAACAAACTAAAAACTAGCAAGCCAACTTCAGGCCAAAAATATCATGATGAATATTAAAAGCAAACATATCTAGTTAATCAGATTTTGAAAACCATCCCTTCATTATGAAATACTTTCTGTATTATAGAATGTTCAGCTGGAGAAATAGCTGATGATGAGGAAACAGGAAAAGCAGTTTTTCAAATATAAACTCATAAAACAACAATCCACAGTTGGTGAGATCTATTAGATATTAGTTATAGTACTAACTCAGCTAGACCTGTCAGTCACGTGCCCCTCACCTTGTAGGTCGTAGCGGTCCGTCGAGACAGTACAGGGGTCCTTCCCACCTCTGTTCATCTGTGTTTACTCCTCTACATTAGTTAGCACTAATCAAAGTGTCTTCAAGTATCTTTAATAACAATAAATGACCTGTTCTGTGGTGTACATTGAACCAATGTTTTCTGGTAACGTCACAAGGAAAAAAATGTACATCTGATTTTTCCCACAGTGTGTACATGTCATACCAGATACAGAGCACAGTAAGCAGCGTACCGTGATGCTTGTCGGGTCATTGGATGTTCATGCTTCATCTGTGTTCATACAACAGGGTTGGCCTCCCCGACAGCCCTCCAGTCTCCGGCATCCTCCAAACCCAAGAACAGCGGCCCGGCCATCTCCAAACCACAGGAAGGTGCGTTTGTGTTTACCTTTACTGTTACCTATTCTGTCACACTGCCATCATGTGGAGCAGTTAAGTTCATTTAGTCGGGTTAATGAAGGCTGCCGCTGCTCCAATCTGATTTAGACTTAATGACATCCTCAACTGACACCAGACACAGTTTCCTAAACCAATCCTGCGTACAGTTAACTAACTGAAATGTTGTCGTGAACATAAATAGATTCCTGTGTAATATGATTACAGATTCTGAGCTGACAGCCGGTCCACTGTTTCTAAATATACAGTTGATTCTGGGTCGCATCTCATTTGAACACAGAGTAACTGATTGTCTTTGCTTCTCTTTCACAAGACATGGAGGAGATGTCTGATATCGAAGGTGTTTTGCTTTTTCTTTTTTTTTTTGGTGTTGCACTGAATGCAATATTCATCATCATTCATCTTTACCAAAACCACAAATGTCATCAACGCTAATGTGGCTGATGTTGCCGTGAGACTTCTATTAGGTCATCAAAGCCTGATAGAATATAAACCATGGGACAATGTTACCATCAGTGTGCATGAGTCTGACGCACAGAAGGATTCATATTTAGTTGTTAAAATGCTTGTGATTGACATCAATATGTTGAGATAACTTCATTGTGACGACTGTTCATGCTCGATTATTGTTCCAAATCAGCATCAGTGGTGGTGAATGTGAACAACAGAAGCTCAGACTTCCTGCCTGCTCAGAGACACAGTAGGACCTGTGCTAAAATCAGAGTCGATTTATGGCTCTAACAGCTGTGTGTGTGTGTGTGTGTGTGTGCGTGTGTGTGTGGGTGTGGGTGTGCAGAGATCAAGGCCGTACCAGATCTGAACCTGGAGTCGGACTTGAAGCTGGATAAACTGGAGTCATTCCTAGGCAAGCTCAACAGTAAAGGTCAGTCCTTTTTCGGCACGCTGTCCACAAGTCCATCATGCTTCTGCTTAGTGCCGTACTCCGTCACGTTGTTCACACCGTGAGAAAATATTCCCACGTTAACAACCATACGATCAATTATAGATTAAATCTCCTGATGTATATCAGATGTGTAATCCAGACCAAACTTAACGAATTAGATGCAGTGTTCTCCGTCTAGTTCACTGTAATCCATTTGAGATGAGAGAATCTATTGGTGTTGCATTTTTTCCAGGAAGCTGCAGGCTTTTTTCTTATTTTCTAGTAATATAACCGATCCCAACGTCCACACTCACAGACTCACAGACTTTGAGGCGCGTTCCCGCAAAGTCTGTGAGGGCTTCAACAGCAAAATAGGGTTAAAAAATCCATCAGTGATGCAGCCTGTGAGCAACAAACACCTTCAGGGCTAAAGATGCTTACCATATACTACAGTATGATCGCAACATCCCTGACATCCCCAAGAGAGAAACACATGTATCTGTTTATAGCACAGCCAAACCAAAATAATTCATCATGTTAATGAATTGTGTGTTTGTAGGCAATTTAAGTTAAGTGCAGATAAAGATGCACCTTGCAAGTAACACTTACATTTAACATTTAGAGAGGCTACAAATTAAGACAAAATGAGTCATAAATAAGACCTTTATCAGATTTATGTAAAGTTTTCTTCACAAATCAAAGTTAGGATCTAAATTTGACATTTATCCATAAGTAAATAATGAATAAATAATCACATGTTCCTTGAGCAATACATGAGTCCAGCACAGGCACAGGCTTTGGCAAATCGTCTGCAGTAGTAACTTCTTGTCCCTCCTCAGTGTCTGGACTGCCAGAAGCAACCATCACAGTTACACAGAAGAAGGTAAAGGAAGTGATGTCCCTCGAAGATGAAACTTTCTCCAAGTTCTACCGCCAAGTGGAGGAGTTCCCCGCGACCACCAACAAGGTGGAGATAGACGACGACTTCGACGCCATCTTCGGTCCCCAGGAGCCAAAGTAAGCTCTCGCTGCCAGAGGTTTAAATTTGAACTGACATCCTTGTGAGGCTCTAGTTTTTCCTCTGTTGACCACTCCCCTTCACCTCTGACCTCTCCCCAAGGCTGACCTCGGAGATGGTGCGGCACAGGCGAGCGGTGCGCCCGGCGCGTAACGTCCAGGCGTCCAGGAACCCCCTGAAGATGCTGGCCGCCAGGGAGGACATCAGGCACGAGTACACGGAGCAGAGACTCAACATCGGCCTGCTGGAGAGCAAGAGGATGAAGGCGGAGAAGAGTGAGTGAGGATGCGATGAGGAGCTGGAGACCAAAACACTCAGGGATACAACATGTGACAGGCTCCAAAATGACTTCTAAATTTGCACAATAAAACTCTCAATATAATTCTCGATGTTGCAATATTAAACCTAGAATGTTTTCAAGAGAAATGGCCCGTCACATGGGAGTTTCATATTTTAAATAAAAGTGCAGTACATTTAGGTGGTGGGAGATATATCGAATATACTCGGTGTCTTGTTGCATGTTCTACGTGGGATGTAGTAAATGACTATAACGCCAACATCGAGTATAAATATTAATTGTAATTTTTTTTTAAGCTGCCGGCATGAGACTCGCTTTGGCGTCTTGCTTCTCCCGCAGCTCTCCCCCTCTCACAGACACTCTCCTGGGTGATTGTGTGTGGCGTATGAGCATGGATGTGCGTATGGGGAGTGTGTTTTTTGGTATCTGGAGGGAAGCAGAGAACAGGGAAACAGCCTGGAGAGAGCAGAAGAAGTGAAACGCCAAAGCGAGTTTATTCGTGTTTAGGCCTTAGAAAAGGTGACGGAAGATGCCAGCCTCCACTTCAAAAAAGACGTTACCGCTTAGTAGCATCACCTGAGAAGATTTACAATGCGTGCAATTGGTCTGTGAGTTTAATGGGCCGCTAAACCAGTGCCATACAAGCCCCCAGGAAGAGCGCCGGCCGTTGATGCCTTTTTTTTCGTAGTGGCCAAACGGTGGAATTACAACTTCCTTGTCTTGCCCTTATTTAAATCATCAGGTCCTAAAAGTTGTAAATTGCACTAATAGCCGAATCCAGAGTTATTTCCCTTCCTCCCGTGTGTGAATGAGCCCCCAGACCGAGGCTGGAGCGAGGGCTGGGAGGCGGAGTTAGCAAGCCGTGACAACAACGTGCAACTGTGACCCGTGAACGACCCATGTGACCGAGCGGATGCTACTGCGCCTGCTCCATGGGCCCATTGGATCAAGGCCTATTGAAGGAGGCTGGGACACGGGTCTTGGGGTACGGGGTATAACACATGCACAGTGTAACTGAAGCTGCAGTCGTGCGTTACGATTGGCTCAATTTCGGCGAGTGCAGACCAGACTTTACTGTGCGTGTGTTGTACCCCGAAGATAGGACGCGTTGATGACGCTTGACCCAGCCTCCTTCAATAGGCCTTGCAATGGATGCGGAAGATCGCCGGAAGATCTGGGTACTTTTCCACTCGGAAGTCGAGCCATTTTGGCATCACGCGCCACGGTTGCTGCGCCGGTTAAAATAGAAATCTGTCAAATTGAATAATTCTTAATAATTTATCAGTTAGAGGTCCGATAGATATCGTATATTGCGATACAGCCTTAAAATATCGAGATATTATTCATAAGGCATATCGCCCAGCCATAAGTACATTGTCTGTAATCTTGTTTCCACCTTGTTCGTGTGCTGAGTTGTGAAAAGTCGCTGGACATGTGAAAATGCATGAGCTTTTATAGATGTGTCCCCTGCAGAACGACAAAACATCTCCACGTTTTAATCTTCATAATCCCCCAAGTGCAGTAAATGTCTTTTCTTGTCTTTATAATAGTGTTCATCCATCCAGTGTTTGAAACAATCCACTGCAAAAAAATAAGAGAGAGCAGAGCATCCATCTCAATCTCAGATACAAAATTAAGCGTCACTGATATGATGCAGTCTATAAATGGTCTCTCCATGCTGAGAATGAGCCCACCCGAGCTACTCTGGGACTCATACTGACCTATATCTGGGGTTGGAGTCAGTTTCCCGTCATTGTGCGGAGCGGTCCTCAAAAGCTGGACGTGGTCTGCAGCCTGTTTTCAGAGTGACGTGAGATAACCCACAAAGTCAATGTCATGTTGCTCCCATAGTTTCCTCCTTCACCTCCTGTGACAGCAATAAAACCACTTCAACTGTCTCCTGCAGTGTTCTATATTTGTTGCATACATATAGAGGCCGGCCTTGTCGGGCTCGAAAGGTCATTTACTCTCTAGCTGTGGTCTTGTTTGTGTTATAGGAGCTAAATGTAATGATTGAATGTCTTGTCTGTGCCTCTCTGTGCTCTGTTGTGTTCCCTGCAGTGAGCAAGAACTCTGGTTTCTCTGACGTGGCTCTGGCCGGTCTGGCCAGCAAGGAGAACTTCAGCAACGTCAACCTGCGCAGCGTCAACATCTCTGAGCAGATGACCAACAACAGCGCCGTGCCTTACAAGAAGCTCATGCTGTTACAGGTCAAAGGTCAGTTGAGTGAACAGGCACATGGACCCACAATAGGGTCTTTTTTTTCCATCCTATTTTTAGTTTACCGCACCATAATTCCAGTAATGGCTGACGTTTAGCAGGTATATTACCATGTTGACTAGCTTAGTTAATCATGTTAGCATCATAACATTCGCCGATTATCAATAAAAACAAAGTACAACTGAGGCTGATGGGAAATGTCCTTTGTTTTGAAGGTTTTTGGTCATAAACCAAAGTTAAAATTTGACCTGATGATGGCGCTAGATGAAAAGTGATATCTAGTGCATTGCCATTACTGGAGCCACACCACTAGCATTAGCTTAAAGATAAAAGCAGTGAGTTAAAAAATCACTAAATTAGGTTGTTGGGTTGTTTTTTTGCTCTCGCTTCGGCCAGAATGCACCCTACTCAACTTTTGGATGCCACCAGTTGGGAACCACAGGGACTCTAATGTGGGAACTAATGAGGATTTGTCCTGAGGGGGCATAGAGGCCATCATGTCGTACTTAAAAATATCTCAGTCTTCTGTTGAAAGCACAACCCTTACAAAAGTCAAATTGAGGTCCAGCGTCCTCGAATGGACAGGCTTGAGGATGCAACATGTTTACTACACAAACAAGCCAGCCAAGCAGGAAGTGATCCAAAACATCTGTCTACATTTTCCTGATCTTTTTTGAGTGAGGCAGCATCTTTACCAGCTGTTGCATTCGGTTGTTTAAGAGCGTGGAAAAACAAATGGCTACTGTTTTTACACAAAGCTTTTTGGAGGATGCTGCTTCAAGAGTGTCCTCTCCAGAGGATATCTAAAATGGGAGACGAGAGTCGGTCTATTTCGGTGTCTTCGCGGCTCCGCCACGCGTATGTCGGTGACAGCTGTGTCTCTAAATCATTCTCCCCAGGTCACCTCACACTATCGTGGGCTGATCCTCTCCTCAAAACCTCCCACTGTCTGTAATCCAGAGCAAATCCAGCACACCGGGGGGAACCGCTTTGTTAGGAGGTTAGCTGTCCCAACCTGACAGTGTTGAGAGTGGTGCTTTAGAATAGCTTCTGCTTGGATCACCTGAAGAGCCAATGGGGTCGTTTGAGTCACTGTGGCCCCTAAAAGTTTGTATTTGGGCAAATTTATGATTTAATGTAGATTGCAAACTGTCCTGACTACATTAATTAGTTGGAAAGAGAGGTTTTTAAAGGGGACCTATTATGTTTATTTTCAGGTGCATACTTGTATTTGAGGTTTCTACTAGAACATGTTTTCACGTTTAATGTTCAAACGCTTTATTTTTGTCATACCGGCTGTGCTGCAGCACCTCTTTTCACCATCAGTCTGAATCGCTCTGTTTGAGCTCCAGTCTGCTCTGATTGGTCAGCTGGCCCACTCTGTTATGATTGGTCAACCGAAACTAAACTCTTCGGCCTCCGCTCCAGCGCCGCTCGCTCTAACTAGTTTTGTTTGAGAGTGTGCCGAACTAGCCGCTAGGGAGGTAATATGCAAATGTGTTACTTGGTGATATCACTACGTTACAGAAGGAAAGGCGGGACTTCAAGCAAAGCATTTCAGGCAGTGGCGGAGGCCATGGAAGTTAATTTTTCAGTGCATAATGAGTTAATATATTGTAATTGTATTTTATTTCTTCGTCATTTTATAATATGTCTGATGAAAATGTTGATATTCCCAACGGCCTCATTCTATTCCTCTGTCATTATGCATTTGCATTTGCATTTACTACATTATGTTACTCACTTGCTAGCTCCCTAAATTGTTAGCCTCTGTGGCTTCTAGTCGCTGACGGTAACGTTAATATTGCCGTTGTTTAGCAGCGGTGTTCTCAGGATTTAGCGCCAAACATATTGTGTAGACGACTTGTTGAGCTTCATTTGAAGGCAGCGTAACTTTTCAGACCTCATGCCCAAAAAATGAAATAACACACTAAAGGAAAGGAGAAAAAAAGCATAATAGGTCCCCTTTAATACGAAGAGGTGGGTACGTGACAAGGCAGATACATGTACATACATGTACAGGGTCAAACGGTGATAGCTGGCACATCCTTGCCCCAACACCCTCCAGTATGATAATCCAGGCATGCTGACAGCGATAATCAGAGCTGCCACTGATAAGCCACCTGTCTGGGTGTTGTTTTTTTGTCCTGCCTGTGTAACACCAGGCCGACGACACGTCCAGACCAGGTTGGTGGAGCCCAGAGCGTCCTCCCTGAACAGCGGCGATTGTTTCCTGCTCATCACGCCACACCACTGCTTCATCTGGACCGGAGAGTTCGCCAACGTCATCGAGAAAAACAAGGCGAGTCTGGCTTTTGAGCGCTGCAATAAAACAACTAGAAAAGCTAGTTTGGATAGACTTTAGAAGTTTCAGTCAACTCAGGTGGAGTAAGGGTGGTGCAGACTTCACGTGCAGGATGTAAACACAGCCCTGGGAGGAAGCAGCAGTGGCACAGCACAGGAAGAAGTGTGTGTTGACGGAAAGGAAGTATGTGTGTATGTGTGTATGTGTGTATGTGTGTATGTGTGTATGTGTGTGTGTGTGTGTGTGTGGGGGGGGGGGTTGTTGCAGGAAGCAGACACAAAACAAGGCTATTGTTCAAAGGCCTAGACTGGTGACCTGTGATTGGCTGAACAGAGCGCTGACCTCAATTGGACCAAAAGGAAAGCTCTGAGCTATGGCCCTCATTATTTATGAGGGGATGTTTGAGTTTAGGTCATTAAAGTTTGCAGACTCTTCTTCCTGAGTAATGAACTTGAACTTTCTTTCCCTCAAAATGACAGTTTATTAAAAAGCACAGAAACCCCCCTCTGTGTTTTTGGAGTTAACAGAACTGGTCAGCATAATGTAATACAAGTTTTTCTCTGCCATTTTTTTCCAGGCTTCAGAGTTAGCAAACTTCATCCAGAGAAAAAGAGATTTAGGCTGCCGGGCTAACTACGTCCAGGTCATCGAGGAGGGCGGCGGCGCTCACAGCCATGCCGCAAAGGATTTCTGGAAGATTGTGGGAGGGCAGTCGAGTTATCAGTGTAAGGATCTGGCATAATAAAGCCGACCTCGAGGAAAACATTCGCCAAAGTGATAAAATGCAAGCCTGATGGCATTTGTGTTTCTTCTTGCAGCTGCAGGGACACCGGATGAAGACGAGCTGTACGAGGGTGCCATTGTGGAGACCAACTGTATTTACCGCCTGATGGATGACAAACTGGTCCCAGATGATGATTTTTGGGCCAAGGTGCCCCGTTGTTCCCTGCTCGACCCCAAAGAGGTCAGATAATCTGACTGTAGTCAATTTATCTTGAATATGTTAAACAGTAAATCAGCTAGGGATTTAAAGCCATTTTGTGTAGGATTTCAATATTTGTACTTTGGCGCCACCCAGTGGTAACTGTGGGCAACAGCAAAGACTGCTGGTATTGTTGGATTGGTAAAAAAAAAAAAACCCTCTCTGTCTGTGTTTCTGTGCAGGTTTTGGTGTTTGACTTTGGCAGCGAGATGTACATATGGCACGGAAAGGAAGTGACACTGGCACAGAGGAAGGTAGCCTTCCAGCTGGCCAAGCACCTGTGGAACGGCACCTTCGACTACACAAACTGTGACATCAACCCGCTCGACCCGGGAGAGTGCAACCCACTCATACCCAAGTACGAAAACATGTACTGCATCATTATAGAACAGTGTGTGTGTGTACAGGAGATTTTACAAACTTTAAAGGGATAGTTTGGATGTTTTGAAGTAGTGTTGAGGTACTGGTCCATAGTCAGTGTATTACCTACAAGCACGCCCCTAGTTAGGAGAAACAGACAGGAGTACCAGCACGGGAACAAAGCAATGTACTGCTGTGGACGGGGGGCAGCAGTAAAACCAATTTTAGACACCTAAAAGAACCAGTATCAGTTTAAGTGTACGCTATATTTAGAATATTTTCACCGATTTACCTCGCCATCAGACAGCCCTTTCTGACGGGGATCTGAAGCCCTTATCTATGCTCTCTTCAAAGCCACCAGACTCCATTGACAAAAATAGTAATTTTACCTTGCAGAGCACAGGAGTTGCTGGTCAACCGCCGCCTCTATCGGTTAGTTTGTTTGTGTTATCGTGTGACTTTGCTGTTTTAAAGGGTTAGTTCGGATTCACCAAAGTCACACAATAACACAAACAAACTAACCCACCGATGCAGCGATACACCAGCAACTCCTGTGTTCTGCGATTTAAAATTACTGTTTTTGTCAATGGAGTCTGGTGGGTTTGAAGAGAGCATAGATAACGGCTTCAGTTCCCTGTGCGAAAGGGCTGTCTGATGGCGAGGTAAAGTAGTGAAAATATTCTATTCTATATATGGTGTACACTTTTTTTTGGTGTCTAAAATACATTTTTCTGCTGCCCCCATCCGCAGCAGCAGTAGCCTAGCTTGCTAGTAAGCTGGTAAACCACCAAAAACAATGTTATCAGTCTGAATGTAGAGTTTCAATCTCGCTTGATGGTCTAAATGCTCTTAATATTTGTCATTCACAAGCGAATGCCACAGATCACTGTTAATACTGCAACAGTGTAATGAGAATATTTGATTGAAGCATTGGTATTGCGTCACTGATGGACTGTATCGTCTTCACTTGCAGGAAAGGTCAGGGCCGACCTGACTGGGCGGTGTTCGGCAGGCTGACTCAGCACAATGAAACCACCCTGTTCAAAGAGAAGTTCCTGGACTGGAGCGACTCCAGAAAAACACCAAGTCCCACAAAAACCAACGACCACATCGCCGATCAAAAGGTATCGAAAAGTACTTCAGTGTCGTAAAAGTCTTATAACTATTATCACTGCGGCACAGACGATAATGTTCAGTATCAAATGCACATCTTAACCCCAGGAGCAGTCCACCTCAGATCAGCCCCACGCGTACGACGCCTCCCTGATGCTGCCCCTGCACGAGGCGCCCGTCTGCACCAAACTGGACGGGTTCAACGTGGGGCGGGGCTACGGCCTGGTGGAGGCGGAGGAGTGGCGGAGCTACGAGATCAGCACGCTGGCGGTGGAGGTGTGGCACATCCTGGAGTTCGACTACAGCCGCCTGCCGCGTCAAAGTATCGGCCAGTTTCACGAGGGTGACACATACGTGATGAAGTGGAAGTACATGGTCAGCGCTGCAGGTCGGTATCAACTGTTTTCACACATTCACTGTCACTTATATATATATATAATATTATAGAGTACGGTCTAGACCTGCTCTATATGAAAAGCCTCTTGAGATAACTTCTGTTATGATTTGACGCTGTATAAAAATAGATTGAATTGAACTTATACACTCACTTGAGGATTTTGAGATCCATCTCAATAGTCAATAAATGTAATCTTTAGTTTCAGGATAGCGACACAATAAAGTTACTCTAGCATGCAAAACAAGTCAGGTAGATTCATCCCATCTGTAAGTTCTGAGAAAAATATCATGTTCAGACTTTTTTCGACTGCAGGAACTTTCCCCTGGAACTAAGAACCTTTTAAGGAACTCATTGCGTTTCGACTGCTGGGTCTAAATTAAGTTCCGGGGACATTTTATGGGGCCTTTTTACCCTCCAAAAAGGTCCTGGTCGTGGGGTAGTACTTTCTAAAACTACCAGAACTTTGGGGGTGGAGTTTGCAGGGATGACCGTCGCTGATTGGTGAAACACACACACAGCGCCGCTGCTTCAATTCGTGTACCGCTTCATTCATAAAACAAGGAAGTGCTCTAGTCTATTGATTTAGGACCATTTTAGGACAAGGGGAGAACATTTCTCTTTGTTTGATAATATTAAGTAAAGTTAGGCTCTGCTGTCGGCCTCTTGACTGATTTATAAGAAAAGTTATTTTCTGATTGTTTCATGGCGGTTACGTTCTAAAGCACAAATATACAGTATAACCCTCAAACACTCAACAGATGATTTACTGTGGAGACAGACGCTCTTAATTTCATTTTCCTCTGCTGCATTTCATTTATCACATCCAACGTGCATCAGTAAATATATACAGCAGTAAATATCTTCGCAGTGAGACAAAACCTTTATTTTTTTCCAGTGTTTTTTAGATAATATGAACGGACACGCTGAAGTGCAGGCTGCAGAGTGTGTTTACCGCCGTGACCACCAGCAGCCCTCGTCACATGTCATGTTGCTTTTTCATACGTCAGCGGACTCATTTTCCTAATCTTCACTGGTCTTTAGACCGCGGTGGAAACGCAGGCAACAGTGGGCTGAAGGAACCTTTTAGTTCCTTTAAAAGTAGTTCCAGGGACTAATATTACCAGGAACTTCTTGGTGGAAATCCAGCTTAATAAAATCATTTGCAGTTTGCCTCCTCCTCAAAAGCCACAACACTAGATTATTCTCGCTCTTACAGTATGTAGGTTACTGTATCTAGGCCATTCCAACTACACGTCATATCATTCTCACATTGAATACACCCATCTTTGATTTAGACACCAGTGTTTTCTTTATTTGCAGACATTTCAAGATGTGGTTGCTGCTATTCTATTCTATTCTCTTCTCTACTATATTGTGGTTAAACACAGATTATTACACGGCTGTGTTGAATATTCGATTCTGATTGGTCAATCACGGCGTTCTGCGGTCTGTAATTTCTGTATAGCAGACCGTTGCTATGTATAACAAACCGTTGCTATGGGCGCAGCTCTGATGTCAGACTCTGGCGGACCGTTTCTGTGTCAAAATATGAATTTCTTCAGTAAGTAGCCGTGTAATAAGCGGGATAATGTACAGCTAGCGGGTCATTGTTGTGAAAGAATCCCATTCAGGGCGATGAGAGACCCCTCTGCGAAGCATCGCTCTGTCGGGGATTCTTTCACAACAATGACCGGCTCGCTGTACATTATCCCTCACATAAACTCCTGAGAGAAGTCTTCCAAGGTGTAAAATTGTCCAGTTTAAATTAGATTATCCATCACTTCCTTATAAGATCATGTTCCATCATTTAGTTACGAACAAAAGATAACAATCTGTCTTCATCAGTTGGGAGGAGACAGAACCCGGAGCAGCAGAAGACGGCGGGGGCCGGCAAGGAGAAGTGCTGCTACTTCTTCTGGCAGGGCCGCAACTCCACCGTCAGCGAGAAAGGAACGTCGGCACTGATGACGGTGGAGCTGGACGAGGAGCGGGGAGCACAGGTACACCAAAGAGTGTTTGCGTGTATAAGGTAGAAAGATAGAGAAAGAGAGAACAATAGATAGGTCTGTTTTCTTTGTCTTTTCTTATCTTAGCTTTACTCCTCTCCTGTTGGATTTCATCTCCCTCCAGGTTCAGGTGCAGCAGGGTAAGGAGCCTCCGTGCTTCCTGCAGTGCTTCAAAGGAGGGATGGTCGTCCACTCAGGGAAGAGAGAAGAGGAGGAGGAAAACTCCCAGAGTAAGCCCACGTTACTCCTTTAAGATAGCCATCAGTCATCATGACAAACACGCAGTTTGCTCTCTGCTGCTGTTCCATCATTTCCTGTACAGGCTTAATAAGCCAATAGTGTGTTTAAAGGTCCAGTTCTAAATGAATAAGACTCCCAGTGGCTTCTTAGACTTGCATTAACAGCAATGATTGATTCTAAAGCGGTCATAAATTCATCATCTGACTCATACACATGAGAGCTGTGTTGTGGCTTAGAGAAGAATTGGATTATAAGAATAGAAACCATCCTGAGGGATAAACACTCCCACTGAAGCTTTCAGGAGCTCCGTACGAACTCCTCAAATAACTGAGCTCTTGTTCTTTAGGCTACAAGTTACACCTGAGCAAAGATGTTCTCTTTTTTTTTAAATTTCTCCATGCACTCTGAACACAAGATACATTATATTGTGTGTTAGCAAGTTATGTAACATTACTGTCATGTCTTTCTTTTGGCTGGAAATGTGTTTTAATCTGCACTAATCTGCCGTTAAGGAAAAATATGAATGCTTTTAGCCCTATTATTTAGAACATGGGTTCCCAAACTGGGGTCCAGTCCCCCCCCCCTTATGGTGGTGCCAAAGACCACAGGGGGGTGCACCAGCATTTGTCCGCTCTGAGGTTGTCAAAATTAGATTTGCACATCTATAAATAAAATCATAACACACTTACTGGATAATTTAAACAAAAGTCTGTATATAAAACTATTTTAAAAAGATTTTTTTTTTTGCTACGTAGCCACATTCACGGTATTTCTGCACAGTTGCAGATAAAGATCAGGCTAATATTATTAGTATTAGACTATTTAGTAGAATTAGATTCTAGTGGTGGTTGCAGAGGATTGTTTCCGCCTCGTGTGATCCAAACATTTCCAAAATCTCCTTTCCTTATTAGCTTATAATAATAATAAGCATTGTAAAGTCCAAAAGTCAAAATTTATTGGAAAAAATTTGAGGTAATTATTTCCACAATTCACAACATGTTTTTATCTGACGAAATATCCATATTTGTTGGCGTTTAGCTGACGAGTTCTGCTCATTAAAGAAAGTTGATTTAATAAAAAAAGACTAACTCATTTTTAATACAGCTGGCAAAACTTTTTTCTACCTGTTCCACAGTTGAAAAAAACTTTAAGAAACTAAGAGAGATGATCCTGGCAAAACCTTTTTTCACCTGTTCTTGAGTCACAAACACAGGAGAGAAAACAATTTAGATCGGACTAAGAATTATTAATCACCAGCATTTTTTTTCTCACTTTCCCCTCAGGGCTTCCGTAGATTAAGCCCCTAAAATGTAAAAATGACACTCATGTGTCCATCTCTCTCACCTCTCGCTCTGCCCCTGTTCCCTCCCCAGATGACTGGCGTCTGTACTGTGTGCGGGGGGAGGCGGATGTGGAGGGCCACCTGCTGGAGGTGGCCTGTCACTGCAGCAGCCTGCGCTCCAGGGTCTCCATGGTGCTGCTGAGCGTTAGCCAGGCGCTCATCTACCTGTGGCACGGCTGCAAGTCTCAGGCACACACGCGGGAGGTGGCGCGCACCGCCGCCAACAAAATCAAAGAACAGTGAGTGGAAACTTGATTGTCAAAATGACACCAAACTAGTGGGACCGCTCCATTTGACTTCTTCCAACAAATAACCAATTGATCATCTCACAAATGTATTGAGATATCTGATTTGTTCTCATACTGCCGTTATCAGTGACACGTTTGTCCTTGTGCAGTTGTCCTCTGGAAACAGGCCTCCACAGCAGCAGCAAGGTGACCATCCGGGAATGTGACGAGGGCAGCGAGGCAACGGGATTCTGGGAACCTCTCGGGAGGAGGGACAGGAAAGCCTACGACTGCATGCTGCAAGGTGGGGGGAACCATGAAACCCAGAGGCTGATTCTTAACATGTTTTTTCTTTACTGTAAACAGCTGCCGATGGTGAAGTTAACCTTTTGTTGACCTTTGACCCTCAGACCCAGGCAGGTTTAACTTCTCACCACGTCTGTACCAGTTGAGCAGCAGCTCAGGGGAGTTTGCAGCTGTGGAGTTTCTGTACCCCGCCAGAGACCCCAAGGAGGTCAACTCGATGCCGTTCCTACAGGAGGACCTTTACACAGCTTCCCAGCCAGGTACAGTACGCTCACGCATTAAGGCCTTTACACACTGGAGGCGTTTTTTTCCCTGCGATTAATTCACACATCAATGTATTTTTTCTGAACTGTTGTTTTTTTATTAGTATTTTCACACAGAAGGCGAATATTACGCAGCGAAAAAGCAACTTGCAAAGCAACACACAAACTATCCGCCTGAAATGGTCCTCACTCTGAAAGTCGTCATCTTGTTGTCTCTCTCTGCTGTTCAGGCCTGTTCCTGGTGGACAACCACCACGAGGTGTATCTGTGGCAGGGCTGGTGGCCTCAAGACAGCGAAAGCACCGGCTCAGCCCAAATCCGCTGGGACTCAGACAGGAAGTGTGCCATGGAGACTGTGCTGCAGTACTGTCGAGGTATTCAGCTTCATTCTATTATTAGACACATATTTACCTACGATGGTTTATTAGGGCCATTGTAGGTAGAAAAGTTAAAAAATTACAAAGCCCGGGAAGGGTGGTATTATTCCGAGAAAAAAAAAATATTTTTTTACGAGATTAAGTCGTAACTTTAAGAGAAAAAAACTTGAATATTCTCTGAGATTATAAACTCATAAATTAAAATTAAAAATTAAAAGAAATTCTGTAAGATTAAAGTCAAATTTACAGGAAACAAACTCTTTGTCAAGGAACCACATTGATTCACTTTGCAAGGTTGGATCAACCTCATCACACCATCACCGTTGAACACTGCGGTAACTTGAGAACCAAGACTTTAATCTCAGAGAATATGCAAGTTTTTTTCTCGGTATATTAACCCCATAATCTCCATAATTCATTTGTTTTTTTTACCAACAATGGCTCTATTACGCCGCCTTATTTACCGCTCTCTGTTACTGTTTAACATTTTAGCTATGTCTTTCATGAGTTGATGTTGGGTTGGGAACGTCCTCAGACATCAGTGCTAGCAACACTGTTAAATAGAAAATGATAAATGTGAACTGCAGTGCAAAACCAACTACAGTATTTTAAAACCGCCAATCTGTTATTGTTTTGTTTTCCACAGAAAAGAACGAGAAGAAGCCTCCCAAAGCGTATCTGATCCACGCTGGCCTGGAGCCGCTCACCTTCACCAACATGTTCCCCAGCTGGGAGCACAGAGAGGACATCGCTGAGATCACTGAGAGGGTGTGTGGATCGGATCCTATTATCTGATTACTCCTAGCTACATCATCTGATAGGAACCAGTGTTGCTCACAGTGTCTGCCTGTAGCCATTAGTGTACTTTTTTTGTACTTTTTTTTTCATGAATACAGGTCAGTCCAGGTGTAAGCCATTATCCCCCCATTGATTTCCTAATTAAATTTGTTTTCCACTATCCACACTGTCCAACTCTGGGTGCTTTTTGTATTGAAAAATAATATATTTAGTGTGTGTGTGTGTGTGTGTGTTTTCAGGAGGCTGAGGTGTGTAACCAGATCATTCTAGTGGAGGACGTGTTGGCCAGGCTGTGTAAGACCACGTACCCCCTGGCAGATCTCCTGGCCCGGCCGCTGCCCGAGGGCGTTGACCCTCTTCGTCTAGAGGTCTACCTGTCTGATGAGGACTTTGAGGTAAGAACTGCAGTCTACAGACCGTCTCTGATGTGTCACTTTAAAGGCACTGCATTTTTTATTTAGATATTAACTATTATGACTGTCAATAAATGAGTAAAAGAGAAAACATTTAGCCTGAGACGGCGTATTAAGGCCAATTTAGGTAATAAAAATATTTTTCACGGAGCTGGGGGAGGTGGATTTCCAAGATTAAGTCCATAAATTTAAGTCCTTAAATAAAGAAAAAATCTTGGATATCTCTGAGATGAAAGTAGTAGATTTACAAGAAAAAAGAAACAAATTTACGAGAAAAAAACTTGAATATTCTCTGAGATTAAAAAGTCATACATTTACAGGAAAAAAAAAACAGAAAAATTATTATTTATATTTAAAAGATCAACCTCGTCACACCACAGACACCAATTCAAGGCAACGTCTCTTCAAAGTCTGGATGCTAATGATAATGTGATGATTCTGGGCTAAAAGTATTTCATTACTGCTAAATCTGACTGCAAAATATAATTTGAATAGGTCATCCACTGCAGGTATAATACACAGCAAATGGCGGTGTCTGTGGTGTGATGAGGTTGATCCGACCTTGCGAAGTGAAGCGATGTGGTTCCTGAACAAAAAGAAAACGTTTTTTTTTTTTTTTTTGTAAATTTGTGACTTTAATCTTGAATTTCAGAACTTTTTTCCTGTAAATTTACCATTTTAATCACAGAGAATATCCAATTTTTTTTTTCTCGTAAATTTACAACTTTAACCTCTGAGGGGTTTTTTTTCCCCCGGCTCTGTAACTTTTTTTTTTTACTTACAATGGCCTTATACGCCATCATAGGTATGTTATTTTAAAGCTGCATTATGCATTATATTTATATTAACAATGACTCAAATGACCATGTGCACTGTGAAAAGTGAGGAAAAGTATTAAATTAGTTTGTTTTTGTCTTGTGATGCTCAACTTAACTGTTTGGTTCGCCTCTCTCATCAACCTCGGCTGAGAACAAGTTCAGCCAGAAAAAGTTAGCAACAGGCTGGTGAACATAGTGGAGCATTTAGCAGCTAAAGAGACAGATATAGATATAGATATTGGTCTCAGGAGTTGGTGGAGACCAAAAACAGAGCTAAAAGAGAGTGGCCAGAAACACAACTGAAAAATTGATGTTGCTCTGTGTCTGCTGGATGTGTAAATAAGCAAGCAATAAGTTTGCGAACACATTAACCATATAAACTTTATATGCCCATGTCATATCTGTGGTTTTAACAACTTTTTTAAATCAGATTTTAACCAAGGTGTTTTTTCTAATATATTTGGGCTCTACAAGTGCCAAAAACATGCACAGAAGAATATAAAAAATAAGACAGGCCTAATCCTTTAACTTGAACTCTATACAATTTATATTATGTTTACTCAAATAGGACTTTCAGGAAGATTCCTGTTTATAAATACTGCAAGGTTATAGGAATATTACAGATCACTTTTCTGGGAATATGTTCTTCCTGACTTTTCT
>CAKAKR010060354.1:0-40514 GCA_916700685.1 Adelosebastes latens | reverse complement strand
GGTACACCTTGCTAGTACCGGGTGGTCTTCTGCTGCTGTAGCCCATCTGCTTCAAGGTTGGACGTGTTGTGCGTTCAGAGATGGTATTCTGCATACCTTGGTTGTAACGAGTGGTTATTTGAGTTACTGTTGCCTTTCTATCATCTCGAACCACTCTGCCCATTCTCCTCTGACCTCTGACATCAACAAGGCATTTCCGTCCACACAACTGCTGCTCACTGGATATTTTCTCTTTTTCGGACCATTCTCTGTAAACCGTAGAGATGGTTGTACGTGAAAATCCCAGTAGATCAGCAGTTTTTGAAATACTCAGACCAGCCCGTCTGGCGCCAAAAACCATGCCACGTTTAAAGTCACTTAAATCCCCTTTCTTCCCCATTCTGATGCTCGGTTTGAACTTCAGCAAGTCGTCTTCACCACGTCTAGATGACGTAATGCATTGAGTTGCTGCCATGTGATTGGCTGACTAGCTATTTGTGTAAACAAGCAATTGAACAGGTGTGCCTAATAAAGTGTCCGGTGAGTGTATATTATTCTTATTATTCTTATTATTCTTATTATTCTTATTATATACTATTACGGTTAATAGAACCAGGCTGTTTCCTGCTTCCCCTCTGATAACAGCACCTTATCAGTGATATTACTTTTGTTTATTCATGGTTCATTAGGTCTGTGTTGACCAATGGTGAGGCTCTGAGTGCCACCTCCCCTCTCTTTAGTGTCTACTATTAAAAAGACATATCACTACTATCACTGTAATACTTCACAGAATTACTAACAATGTCATGTCATAATGGACATAACTGATCACTGGTGATTATGGCTGGAAAAGAATATAATAATACAGTTCTTTTAGATATAAAGGCTTTTGTCTCAATTTAAATAAAAACAAACAATTCCAACCAAATATCTAAATGGAAAATCCATTACACATTACATCCTCATACTACACATTACAACCTCATACTACACATTACAACCTCATACTACACATTACCACCACATACTACACATTACAACTTCATACTACACATTACAACCTCATACTACACAATACAACTTCATACTACACGTTACAACTTCATACTACACATTACAACCACATACTACACATTACAGCTTCATACTACACATTACAACCTCATACTACACATTACAACCACATACTACACATTACAACTTCATACTACACGTTACAACTTCATACTACAAATTACAACCACATACTACACATTACAGCTTCATACTACACATTACAACCTCATACTACACGTTACAACCACATACTACACATTACAACCTCATACTACACATTACATCATCATACTACACATTACAACCTCATACTACACATTACAACCTCATACTACACATTACAACCTTATACTACACATTACAACCACATACTACACGTTACAACCTCATACTACACATTACAACCTCATACTACACATTACATCCTCATACTACACATTACAACCTCATACTACACATTACAACCTCATACTACACATTACAACCTCATACTACACATTACAACCTCATACTACACGTTACAACCTCATACTACACGTTAGAACCTCATACTACACATTACAACCTCATACTACACGTTACAACTATATACTACACGTTACAACCTCGTACTACACGTTACAACCTCATACTACACGTTACAACCTCATACTACACATTACATCATCATACTACACATTACAACCTCATACTACACATTACAACCTAATACTACACGTTACAACCTCATAATACACGTTACAACCTCATACTACACGTTACAACCTCATACTACATGATACAACCTCATACTACACGTTACAACCTCATAATACACGTTACAACCTCATACTACACGTTAAAACCTCATACTACACATTACAACCTCATACTTCACACTACAACCTCATACTACACATTACAACCTCATATTAGACATTACAACCTCATACTACACATTACAACCATGTTACAACCTCATACTACACGTTACAACCTCATACTACACGTTACAACCTCATACTACATGATACAACCTCATATTAGACATTACAACCTCATACTACACGTTACAACCATGTTACAACCTCATACTACACGTTACAACCTCATACTACACGTTACAACCTCATACTACATGATACAACCTCATATTAGACATTACAACCTCATACTACACGTTACAACCTCATACTACACGTTACAACCTCATTCTACACATTACATCCTCATACTACACATTTCAACCTCATACTACACGTTACAACCTCATACTACACATTACAACCTCATATTAGACATTACAACCTCATACTACACATTACAACCATGTTACAACCTCATACTACACATTACAACCTCATATTAGACATTACAACCTCATACTACACATTACAACCATGTTACAACCTCATACTACACGTTACAACCTCATACTACACGTTACAACCTCATACTACATGTTACAACCTCATATTAGACATTACAACCTCATACTACACGTTACAACCTCATACTACACGTTACAACCTCATACTACACATTACATCCTCATACTACACATTACAACCTCATACTACACATTTCAACCTCATACTACACGTTACAACCTCATACTACACATTACAACCTCATACTACACATTACAACCTCATATTAGACATTACAACCACATACTACACATTACATCCTCATACTACACATTACAACCTCATACTACACATTACAACCTCATACTACACATTACAACCTCATATTAGACATTACAACCACATACTACACATTACATCCTCATACTACACATTACATCCTCATACTACACATTACAACCTCATACTACACATTACAAGTTCATACTACACATTACAACCTCATACTACACGTTACAACCTCATACTACATGTTACAACCTCATAGTACAGAGAGAGAGAGAGACAGAGAGAGAGAGAGAGAAAGAGCACAATAATAACACAACAGCTGTAATAACTAATACAAGTAGGACTGATAACAAAATTCAATAGCAGTGGATGTAAAAGGGTGATAATACAACTATCGGAATTGATATCATTGGGTCGTCCTCAGACGGGCTTTCCAGCGGAGCTTCCAGCTATCTCAGTCCTCCATACATCTGGCTAGCTCGCCAGCACTGTCCAGCATCTCTCCTCAGTACGTCCATGTATGTTGGGATGGGACAGAACCCTGTGGAACTCCGTGACTAACTTTGGCGTACATGGAGGACTCATCGTTAACATGTACAAACTGAGATCGATCTGATAAATAGGACTTAAACCAACTTAGGGCAGTTCCTTTAATGCCAATTAAATGTTCCAGTCTTTGTAATAAGATGTGATGGTCAATGGTGTCAAAAGCAGCACTAAGATCTAACAAGACAAGTACAGAGACAAGTCCTTTGTCCGATGCAATTAGAAGGTCATTTGTAATTTTCACTAGTGCTGTCTCTGTGCTATGGTGCACTCTAAATCCTGACTGGTAATCCTCGAATAAATGATTGTTCTGTAGAAAGTTACACAGCTGACTGGCAACTGCTTTCTCAAGGATTTTAGAGAGAAAGGGAAGGTTAGATATAGGTCTATAGTTGGCTAAGACACATACATTTCCCACAGGACTTCCATGTAATCTATTCTAGTTCTGTATTTAGTTTCATAACCCTAACAGGCTCTGTCCTCAGCATCCCAGTTCAACCTTTAAACAATATGTAACACAATGATCTGTATTATACAATGTGGGCACAATGAAAATGATTCAACATATTTCAGAGCTAGGTGAGATTTAATTTAGTTTATGGACATAAGCAGAGTTTAATAGTGTCAATAATTCATATTTACAGGACTTCAGCAAACCAATGTTTTCATTCAGCCAACTAAATGAAGCTTTGGGGGAATTTTAACCTTTTACAAAATTCACATGAAGAAGTCGATTCTCCGTTTCAGGTTTCAGGAAGAAATGTGTGAATTACCCGACTTCCTCTTTCTGATATTTCTTTACTTTCTCTGTGTTTTACCCTGTTTCAACTTCAGATCCTCTATTTGATCACACATCCTCTTTTTGCATCCTTTGATAAAAGATTACCAGAACTGTAGCTCATCAGTGTCCCAATGATGTTATGAATTAATCATGCAGCAACTTCTAATGATCTCTCATTATGTTTGGACCTCTTCCATAATCAGAGGCGTGATGGGCTCCGCCTCATGGTGCTTTGTTTGGCATTGAACTGTCACTGAATGAACACAAGACTGTTGGAAAGAATTTCAATGGCCCGTGTGAGTGACGCAGTTAAACTACAATGGAGTTGTGTTGTCTGCTGTCAGCTCCTTATCATAAGTATACAGCAGCAGCATTAAGATTAAGAGCCTGTGTAGTGTTCAGTTTTACTGATGACAAACTGTCCTGCTGCAGGAAACCCCTGGAGATGTTTGGTTTCTTTGGGTCTTGATGTGACCCAACACATGTCCAGACTTGTGTGTAACTGCAACATGTTTTTAAGCCACAAAGGAATCTATTGCACCAGTTTTCTTTTCTATGAGAAAAGAGCTCCAGTTAAAGTATAACTGTACAGATATCAAAACTATAGGACAAAACAGATTCTATAGTAGGACATGGGGTAGCATAAAGTGCAGTAAGGTCATGTGGTGGCAGTTTCTGTTAAAACAAGACACAAACCAAGGTCACAACTTGTCTTTCAAGTAAATTTAATAAAAAAGCATATATTAATAAGAAAAGCATCTGCAGATGGACTCACGAGCACAGCCACCTGAGTGGACTGTGGCAAGTGAGCCCCGAACACAAAGAGTAGTCAGTATTTATACATACTAAAGCATAACACACAGATAAGTGCAAAAGAAGAGAAAGATAGAAAGTGAATCATTATCATTACGTAAGAGAAAGATAGAAAGTGTATCATTACGTCAGCACAGAACAGACAACAGAACATCACAAGACATAACAAGTACTTCAGCCCTCTGTTGTTTACAGTCACAGAAGATAAAACTGTCGGGTCACTGTTTTAATGCTTATGGTGACAAGGTCTGCTAGATGTGAGGCCCCGAGATTATCTAAAGGTACAGTGTTAACTGCAGATATGAAAATTGCCATTACAGTCAATATAAATGTACTTGTTAGAGTCCCTGTGGGGATATCACATGAGCATTACACATATTTCTCACAAAGGGTGGACCAGCAGTCACCTTCTTAAAATCGTGCACAGCCCATAAGAAGGAAACACCCTTCAAACAGCACACAGTGTTCTGCAGTAAGTCTAGAAACAGACTGTAGTCTAACGTTGATGACATGACGTTGATGTGAAGAGAGGACGAGTCAGACTGAACAGACATCCAACAGGGTTAAACCTGTATCAGTGTGTTTATGGTGCATCTGTTGAACAGCTCTTATTGTTTTCCTGCTGGATGAAGGAGATAAAGGAATACCACTGTAAAGTCTGACTGCTGCTGCATTCAAGGGCCCCTGGTCATTTCAACTCCAAAGTACAGAAGCATATCAGCAACATAAAGTATCAAAATAAAAGATAACCATATTATTTCAGAATGTATTATAGTTCAATATATTAATATATTACTGGATTTTTCATGTTGATGCATTTAAAGAGAACCTACTATGCTTTCAGGTGCATACTGATATTTTGGGTTTCTTTGCTTTAATGTTCAAAAGATGCTTTACTTTTTTCATATTTCAGGTATACTGGGGTCCCTAAGCAGTGTTGAATTCCATAAATTGGGTATCACTGTAAAGCTGAGACTCTGGTGGATCCAATGAGCCCAACTGTATTCATGTGTGATGATGTTAGTCCCCATAGGAGATATTTCATTGACCTCACTGTATGAAATGACCTGTGGTGACCTCTAGGATAATCACAGCCTCATGAAACTTTACAGCCACAAACTAGAGACCTAGAGCATTCAGAGGATGGATGGATCAAACTAGAGACCTAGAGCATTCAGAGGATGGATGGCTTTCCTAGCTACATTGACAATGAAGGGGTTTCTGAGCAGTTTACACAACACAAGTGCTCGCCATCCAATCGCCAGAAATAGCAGAAATCTCCAAATGTCAAAAGTTTTTGATCCCAAATCACAGCATGTCTGCATCTCAGATTAATCTTCAGGTTCCAGCATTCAGATGATGTACACCACTTCTATGTGACATCTACTGTTGACCTGCTATCTCCCCCTAAAGACCCCCTGGAACCCCCTAAACAAAGTCTAGAACAGGTCTATATGGATCTCAGAGGGTTAAAGCAAAACAATGAACCATGATTAAAAAAAAAAATTTAAAAAAAGTTCATATTTTTAAAAATAAAATCTTAATCTGGAAAGTAACTTGTAAAGTAACAAAGAATATACAATATTAAGTAAAAGTAAAGTAAAGTAGGTTGGTAGGTTAGTTGGTCGGTCAGTCAGTCAGTCAGTTATTTAGTTAGTCAGTCAGTCAGTCAGTTAGTTAGTTAGTTAACCACCTCCCACAAGTCCACAAGTCGCCAAATCCGGGGAAGTCCGGACATTACCGAGTCAGCACGACGGTAACGTGACTACCTTTTCTAATTGTAAACTTTCCGGGAAGACCCTGAACGCATCATAGTCAGACAGCTCAAAGTCCAGCCGTTAGTCCAGCAGTCTGAGGGACCACAGACTGTAGACCATACAGAGGACTGTAGACTGTAGTAGACCAGACAGAGGACTGTAGACTGTAGTAGACAAGACAGAGGACTGTAGGGGGGGAGGACGAGCCATCGGTAGAAGTGAAAGTGACAGAGAAAGAGAAGCCTATAAAGAGTGTCTCACCAGGTGGAGTCCTGAGGCAGAGCAGAGCAGATCAGAGCAGAGCAGAGGTGGTATGCTGTGTTTCCTGTTTCTAAAGTTGACTCGAGTCGCTCTATAAACGAGGTTCGGATCCGGTGACAGACTCGACACAAACTAAGAGAGAGACGCCACAGACATGGTGAGTCCGTAGAGTCCTTCTAGACCTCTGCTAGGAGCTCAACACACCTGGTACTAACACTGTTACTAACAGCTGTCATAAGATCAGAGAGGACTGTTTGGGCTCAATACTCTTTCCAATGGGAGTTAATAGCGCTCATGATCTACAGGGGCAAAGTCCCTGAAGGCAGCAGTGCAGTGTAGTAGCTGCTGACTGACAGCTGTAATATCTGCTATCTGAACTTATTATTATTTATCCAGAAAAGAACAAAACTACTGAGATTCAAAGTGATTATTTATTCATGTATTAATTATTATGGAAGCTGAAGGCAGCAGTGTAGTGGGTAGCTGCTGAGCTGTAATATCTGCCATCTGAAATTATGAATATTTCCCAGAAAAGAACAAAACTACTGAGATTCAAAGTGATTATTTATGTATTTATTAATTATTATGGAGTGAGTTCATGTAATGAAGTGTGTCTACTCAGGTCGAGGTGTGAATGGAAGAGTACAGTGTTGGAAATGAACTATGTTGTCCTCCTGCCACTGTGGCTGGTATATTACCGAACCTACCAGCCACTCAGTAGACTACCATTGTGTTTTGTCTGGTTGAGTGAAGTAAATCTAGCAGCCACTAGCATATTTTACCAGCGTTTGGCTGGTGGCTGCTGCTGATTTCCATCCCTGTAAGAGGAGCATTAGATCAAATAGATAGAATTAGCTATTAAAATGAAGTAAATATAAAAGATGATCTCTTCTGGATCATCTCTTGTATTTCTGATCTTTTACAGATCAGAAGTTAGTTCCGGAAGTCATGAATTAAGAATATCTTCGTTATCAGTCAACAACAGCATCTAGATCACATCCCAATAACCTTCATACATATGAATACAACTCAATACAAGATCACTATTATTATTATTATTATTATTATTATTATTATTATTAGGGTATTTTATTATTATTGTTATTATTATTATTATTATTATTATTATTATTATTATTATAAGGCTATTATTATTATTATTATTGTTATTATTAGTACTATTACTACTCTATGATGACCCTGCTATAAACTGGATATTATTATTATTATTATTATTATTGAGGACCATACTACTACTCTATGATGACCATGCTATAAGCTGGATATTATTATTATTATTATTGAGGACCATACTACTACTCTATGATGACCATGCTATAAGCTGGATATTATTATTATTATTATTGAGGACCATACTACTACTCTATGATGACCATGCTAGAAGCTGGCGTGGCTGTGGTATCCCAGCTGGATAATGCCAGGTACATTAATGCAGGCAGGAGGGAGGAAAGGAAAGGAAGGAAGGAAGCAAGGAGAGGAAGTGGAATGGGCAGCAGTTCCTGTGTTAAGACGTTGCCGGCTGAATTTTAAAGTCAGACTATTGTTCATCTACTACATAGAGGGTCAGAGTGGAGATAACGGGGCTCTCAGGGTACCATGAATCAGCTTCCATCAGTCACTGATATGATGGCTACTATTCTTAGCTGACATACAGGGAGCTGTAACAGGAAATGAACCAGATGAAGATGCAGAGAGTGTACTTGTTTTGTTCTATCTGTCGGTTTCCTCTTCCTGTCTGAGATGCTGGCTTCCTGTCGTGGCTCAGAGGTCAAAGGTGAAAGAGAACCCTGTCAGCATACTAATAGCTTCGAGGTCAGACTCCTCTATGGATGTCCTGCTCCTCTATGGATGTCCTACTCCTCTGTGGATGTCCTGCTCCTCTGTGGATGTCCTGCTCCTCTATGGATGTCCTGTTCCTCTGTGGATGTCCTGCTCCAGTACTCCTCTCAGTCTGTAGACATAGATATACTGACATAGAGGAGGATACTGACATAGAGGAGGATACTGACATAGAGGATGCTGACATAGAGGATACTGACATAGAGGGGGATACTGACATAGAGGAGGACATAGAGGAGGATACTGACATAGAGGAGGATACTGACATAGAGGATGAGGATACTACATAGAGGAGGATACTGACATAGAGGATGATGACATAGAGGAGGACATAGAGGAGGATACTGACATAGAGGAGAATACGACATAGAGGATGCTGACATAGAGGAGGATACTGACATTGAGGAGGACATTGACATAGAGGAGATCAATAGAGGAGGAAACTGACATAGAGGAGGACACTGACATAGAGGAGGACATAGAGGAGGATACTGACATAGAGGCGGAAACGGACATAGAGGAGGATGCTGACATAGATGAGGATACTGACATAGAGGAGGACATAGAGGAGGATACTGACATAGAGGAGGATACTGGCATAGAGGAGGACATAGAGGAGGACACTGACATAGAGGAGGAGGATATTGACACAGAGGAGGATACTGACATAGAGGAAGACATAGAGGATGCTGACATAGAGGAGCAGGATATTGACACAGGAGGATACTGACATAGAGGAGGATACTGAAATGAAGGAGGATACTGACATAGAGGAGGAGAATACTGACATAGAAGGGGAGGATACTGTCATAGAGGATGCTGACATAGAGAAGGATAATGACATAGAGGAGGACATAGAGGAGGATACTGACATAGAGGATGCTGACATAGAGGAGGATACTGACATAGAGGAGGATACTGACATAGAGGATGCTGACATAGAGGAGGATACTGACATAGAGGAGGACATTGACATAGAGGAGGATACTGACATAGAGTAGGACATAGAGGAGATACTGACACAGAGGAGGATACTGGCATAGAAGAGGATACTGACATAGAGGAGGACACTGACATAGAGGAGGACACTGACATAGAGGAGGAGGATATTGACACAGAGGAGGATACTGACATAGAGGATGCTGACATAGAGGAGGATACTGACATAAAGGATGCTGACATAGAGGAGGATACTGACATAGAGGAGGACATTGACATAGAGGAGGACATAGAGGAGGATACTGACAGAGGATAGAGGAGGACACTGACATAGAGGAGGACATAGAGGAAGTTACTGACATAGAGTAGGACATAGAGGAGATACTGACACAGAGGAGGATACTGGCATAGAAGAGGATACTGACATAGAGGAGGACACTGACATAGAGGAGGACACTGACATAGAGGAGGACATAGAGGAGGATACTGACATAGAGTAGGACATAGAGGAGATACTGACACAGAGGAGGATACTGGCATAAAAGAGGATACTGACATAGAGGAGGATACTGGCGTAGAAGACGATACTGACATAGAGGAGGACACTGACATAGAGGAGGACATAGAGGAGGATACTGGCATAGAGGAGGACACTGACATAGAGGAGGACATAGAGGAGGATACTGACATAGAGGAGGACACTGACATAGAGGAGGACATAGAGGAGGATACTGACATAGAGTGGCCCCATTGTCACCGATACCCGATCCAGCTATTTGAGTCAGTATCGATCTGATCGGTATCGGTGCATGCCTGGCTAGAAGGTATTCTTGATGATGTGGGCAAACCTGCCTGACTTCATTTTATTAGTTTCATGTCTCATAACATGTTCCTCCTTCCTCTTTAGCTTCACTTTCAATGCTTTCAGTCGGGAAAGTTACTTTTAATCATAACTGTGTTCCATGATATGCTTTAAAAATTATTATTTTAGTTATAAATTAATGTACTCTTGAATAAACATGTCCCAGCAGGATGTCTGGTTCCGCTCAAATTCACAGTGTTTATAAAACAGCAGGCAGATGTAGGCTGGTTTTATTTCCAGTCTGTCTGGACAACAAGCTCTAAGATTTTCATTTCACTCACTTTTATGAAAATTGTGCTCACAAAAAACATGAAGGAATTAAAGATTTAATAATGTAATTTCAGAAAGGAGCTACAGCAGTTATTACAAAACGTGAATTAGCCCAATCTGACTACTTTAACCTTCAGCACTGCTGTTGACCACTTGGTCTCTGCTGAGGGAAATACAGTGAGATTAAAATAGTCCCTAATATGGATCAAGCTCCAATAACACTGGGTCCTTCATTTCCCATAATGCAACCATTAGCATCTTTCATTAAGCTCTCCCTGCCAGGTAAATGGCCGTGCCTGATGACATCACCAGGGCCGGTTTTGTCCGACTGCAGAGCCTCAGCAGACAGTAGAACGCTCTGTGACTGGCTGGTAGAGCTCCCTATGACTAGACTGACCTGTATGCATTAGATTCACTGTTCTAGAGCTCAGGAGGAACAAAATCTAGTGTCTACATTAGATTTAATGTCATCCTGTCCTAAAGGACGTACAATAGGTGCAGTCAAAGTCAGTAGGGAGACGAGCCAGATGAAGAGCAACCCTGAGACTTGAGTCTGGATTAGTCCCATAAATTCCTGCAGAAAGTCCCCAAAGCCGGACTAAATCCACACTGTGTCTCACTCTGGAACCATGCTGTGTGTTGGTTGGACAGGAGAACGGGAAGAACCGCCTGCAGCAGGCCCAGGAGGACGTGGAGGAGGTCAAGGTCATCATGCTGGACAACCTGAACAAGGCTGATGAGAGATCTGGCAGACTGGGCGAACTGGAGGATAGGGCTGATGACCTGATGGAAAGGGTAAGCGGGGGGGGGGATCAGAGACACTGTCCACGTGGAAAACAGTCATTACACTATTTTAACCCTGTGTCCTCTGTGGACGTCTCTGGGCTGTATGGATAAGGTGAAGGACTGGAGCCTGTCCACTGCTAAAACCAGGAAATGTCATATTGGTGTCTATAAATACAGCTGAGGTGGAGCTGAAGAGGAAAACAAATGTACATTTACATCCTGATTGTGTTTTATGGTGCTATTTTTAGAAAGGTATTTCCTATTGTTTCCTAAGATGAATGAAGCGAACTGGTCTCCCTGGGTACCACAGACAGAGTCCAGGACATGCCACGAGGCCAATGTCCGTCCGGGGGTCGACCAGCGGGTCACAGCGTTCCCACCTTGCCCCGCCGGCCGGCGTTACTGCTGAGCAGCTCTCAGACTAAAATCAACTAAAAACTTTACATTCAAGAGCCACTTGGATCCACTGTGTTATAACATGGGTTTATGAGCAGACAGACTAGGACAGCAGCTCTAAAGCTGAAGTTCAGCACTCATAGAAGTTCTAGAGGATAAGACCTCAGAAAGACGGTACCATGATAAAACTTAAAGCTGCACCAGTCAATATCTTTATTATAGATAAAGACGTGTAAATAAGGGTTTTTATATGCTACAAGACATATCATGAGCCAAATAAACAGCCATTGCCATGGCTGAGCATTTCCTCCTCAGTGAGCCAACGACAGTCTTGGAGGGTTTCATACGGCAAATACCAGAGGAACCAATCCCGTTAACTTGCGAGGTGGGGCGGGGCATATCATTAGCGTAGCGCTAAGGCGGAAAGAGAGCTATCAGAGGAGAAGCCAGGTGGAGCTACGTTTCGGTATTTTACAAGCTAAGTTTCACTATTTTCAAATCGATGGCAGAGACGTACACGTCTGAACACACTCTAACATCGTATTATTGGATGTTTCACAACCACTAGCGCTGTGTCAGCCTCTGCTAGCTACAAGCTAACAAACAACATAAACAAATAAAAGACGCTAACTACACTTAGCATTCTGATATGTCTGCTAGTCGATGTGCACAGCAGACTCTGAGTCTGAGTCAGACACGTGTGGCTGAATCTCTCCCATGTTTCCTCTAATGGAGAAACAGACGCCAAAACTATCGCTGCAGATCACCAGCCAGTCGCTGAGCTCAGCCGCCATCTTGATGCGTACCGCTCAACCTGGCACCAGATCCACAATTTCTCAGTGAGAGAGAGAAGCCCCGTTTCAGTTCATAAATATGAATCATAGCAGAGTATTTTACTGTAAAACATGTCTGGAGGAGGACTTTAACAATGGATCTAATGACTCTGTGTGATGTGAAATGGAGAATTATCATCAGCTCTACGCAGCGTTTTAGTGTCTTTCAGCTCATTGTTTTGGTTCCCTCTCACTGCTGTTTTCCAGCAACAACAGCTGTTTATGGTGAAAAAGCTCTGATAAACCCACCGTGTTCTGCCGGCCCAGCACCAAACAACACACAGACATACATTGATCAGCAGACACTCCAAATGAGTGCTAATGTGTCTGCTGGATGTATATAGACCCTGCATTAACTAGATTTGGGTACAGAAACAAGCATGTTATCACCATTAAGTTGATATGGTAAAGCCCATATCCAGATACGGAGAAGCGTTAGCTTGATTTGATCTCCAACAGCTCCTGAGAGAAATATCATACCTGGCTGTTTAGCTGCTGAGCGCTACACTAGTCGCTAACTTTGTCTTTGTGCCGTTTGATGCTAGTTAGTGAACAATGTGAGTTTAATTAACAGCTGTGTGCTACGGCCAGAAGTGATGCTGATGAGAGCTAAAAGCAGCTAAAACGCTGCATAGAGCTGAGAGGAAGTGCAGCGCTGACAGCGTTTGTCTTTAGGAGCGACCCCTCTCACATTACAACATAATGGTGCCAAACCTCTGAGGTCTTCAGAGAGCTGCTGCCCCAGTTATCCTGGTCCTGATCGATCATCAGTCATCACAACGTGCATCCAAACACCTGAGCTCACGTCAGTCGCCTCTCTGTTTGCTGTTCAACTGCTCATCAGTGTGATGTAACACTGTGGGAGTCAGGAGGCTGGCTACCTCTTTCATATCACATGTAGTCATTGTTCATGTAAACATATAGACTGGTAAAGTGAACCATGCTATCACATGTTGGTCTTATAGAACCTCTGCTGTCCCAGTCTGTTTTCTCACAATGTGTCCCTGCTGTGTTGTACCGCTAAAACCTCAGTGTGATGTAACACTGGCCGACCTGCTGGTCGACCCCCAGACGGACCGCATGTCATGTGATCTACTGTTAATATAAACATATTGAATAGAACCACTTTAAGAAAGGGAAACAACTGAGAGATGTTTTCATAGTAAGTATTCCATATGTTCAAGACTATCAGACATTTTCACACTTGGTTCCTTTCAGCCCTCCAAATGGACTCAGAGCGATATGTGAACACTGTAAAAGAACTCAGACCCTCTGAAACGAACCGTACTCAAGAGTAGCGTTCCGGTTTGCTTAACCTGTGCATTGTGAACACAAAGCGCTCCAGGTTTGCTTTGCCCTTTGCCGTTGTATTTTAGCCCTCTAGGCATATTACACTTTGTTTAGCTCTTTTTTTACTGTTAGCTGATGCATCTTGTTTTTTGCACTATCCCCTTTGCTGCTGTACACTGCAAATATCCCCACTGCGGGACTAATAAAGGAAGATCTTATCTTATCTTATCTTATATGCAATCGGGAGATCTGCATTAATGGTTTCTAGTCACCGACCCCTGATAATGCTGCGTTGTGAAGAACAGATCTGTGTTGAAATCAATAGGAGGAGAGCTAGTTAACGTTAGCTCTTAGCTGTTAACTGTTAGCTGTTAGCTGTTAGCTGTTAGCTGTTAGCTGTTAGCAGCCAGTGGGCAGCACAGTCCTGCTTGGATAAATAACGGAGCTAACAGCTAATGTACGGAGGTTCCACTGAGTTACATTATGATGCGTTCAAGCTCAAAAAATGAGTATTGGGTGAAAATTGTAATGTTATCATTATGTGTTCAAGTGTAATCATGTAAAATTAAGTTTTTGGCAAGAAACTTGAATAAATCGGGTCGTTTGAAGGAGATGTTTTCACAACAATATAAAATAGATACTGATAAGTGAGAAAAAGCAGAGAATCCTCCGTCACAAGAGACACATGCTGCTTTTATTATATTCTGTGTACATATATATAAATTATATATAAGTAAGGGATAATGTACAGCGAGCAGGTCATTGTTGTGAAAGAAGCCCCGACAGGGCGAAGCAGAGGATTAAACAATCAGAATCGAGTATTCAACAACGCCGTGTAATATATATATACAGTATATATATATATATATATATATATAGTGCCTTCAAAAAGTATTCAGACCCCTTCACTTTTTTCACATTTTGTTATGTTGCAGCCTTATGATAAAATCGATAAAATTATTTTTTTCCTTCATCAATCTACACTCAATACACCACAATGACAAAGCGGAAACAGAATTTTAGAAATTTTTGCAAATTTATTAAAAAGGAAAAACTGAAATATCACATTGACTTAAGTATTCAGACCCTTTACTCAGTACTGAGTTGAAGCACCTTTGGCAGTGATTACAGCCTCGAGTTTTCTTGGGTATGACGCAACAAGCTTTGCACATCTGGAGGGAGTTTCTGCCATTCTTCTCTGCAGATCCTCTCAAGCTCTGTCAGGTTGGATGGGAACCGTCGGTGGACAGCCATTTTCAGGTCTCTCCAGAGATGTTCGATTGGGTTCAAGTCTGGGCTCTGGCTGGGCCACTCAAGGACATTCACAGAGTTGTCCCTAAGCCACTCCTGCATTGTCTTGGCTGTGTGCTTAGAGTCATTGTCCTGTTGCAAGGTGAACCTTCGGCCCAGTCTGAGGTCCTGAGCGCTCTGGACCAGGTTTTCATTCAGAATATCTCTGTACTTTGCTCTGTTCAGCTTTCCCTCAACCCTGACCAGTCGCCCAGTCCCTGCTGCTGAAAAACACCCCCAAAGCATGATGCTGCCACCACCATGCTTCACCGTTGGGATGGTTTTGGGCAGGTGATGAGCGGTGCCTGGATTCCTCCAGACATAACGCTTAGAATTGAGGCCAAACAGTTCAATCTTGGTTTCATCAGACCAGAGAATCTTGTTTCTCACAGTCTGAGTGTCCTTTAGGTGCTTTTTTGCAAACTCCAAACAGGCTTTAATGTGTCTTTCACGGAGGAGAGGCTTCCATCTGGCCACTCTGCCATAAAGCACAGATCGGTGGAGTGTTGCAGTGATGGTTGTCCTACTGGAAGTTTCTCCCATCTCCACACAGGATCTCTGGAGCTCAGCCAGAGTGACCATCGGGTTCTTGGTCACCTTTCTTACCAAGGCCCTTCTCCCCTGATTGCTCAGTTTGGCCAGGCGGCCAGCTCTAGTGAGAGTCCTGGTTTTTCCAAACTTCATCCATTTAAGAATTATGGAGGCCACTGTGCTCTTGGGGACCTTCAATGCAGCAGAACATTTTTTGTAGCCTTCCCCAGATCTGTGCCTCGACACAATCCTGTCTCTGAGCTCTGTAGGCAGTTCCATCGACCTCATGGCTTGGTTTTTGATCTGATATGCATTATCAGCTGTGAGACCTTATATAGAAAGGTGTGTGCCTTTCCAAATCATGTCCAATCAATTGAATTTACCACAGGTGGACTCCAGTCAAGGTGGAGAAACATCTCAAAGATGATCGAGGAAAATGGGAGGCATCTGAGCTAAATTTCAAGTGTCATAGTAAAGGGTCTGAATACTTAAGTAAATGTGATATTTCAGTTTTTCCTTTTTAATAAATTTGCAAAAATTTCTAAAATTCTGTTTCCACTTTGTCATAATGGTGTATTGCGTGTAGATTGATGAGGAAAAAAAGTAATTTAAACAATGTTATCATAAGGCTGCAACATAACAAAATGTGAAAAAAGTGAAGGGGTCTGAATACTTTCTGAAGGCACTATATATATATATAATATATATATATATATATATATATTATATATTATATATTCTGTGTGGAAGCGCCTGTGCCAGCCCTAAACATGTCATTGAAGGGGAAAGCATTGAGCAGCAGTGATGAAGGTAGGAACTATAGTGTGAACAGAAGGAGGACTGAGGCCCCATCAGAGCTGAAGTGGACCAGAAACAGAACTGAGTCCTCTTTCAGATGAACTGACAATGTGAACACAAACAGAACCGAGTCCCCTTTTTGGTCCACTTTAAGAGGACTGAGTTTGGTTTGTTTAAAAAGGACTAGATGTGAAAACACCCTTAAAAGCAGTTTAGTGATACAGCAGTGTAATGTAATATCTTCTATTCGTGTGTTTTCTGTCCCCAGAGTAAAGCTTTTGAAAAGACCGCCAACCAGGTGAAGCAGAAGAAAAGATGGGAGAACAAGAAGATGAAGGTGGTGTTTATCGGCATCGGCGTGGCAGCGGCCCTCATTATTATCGGACTTATAATCTACGCCATCGTTGACAGCACACGAGCACCGTAGCTCCTTCGCTTATGGAAGGAGGATAAGGTATCGGGACAGAGGGACGTGAAGTGGACAGAGATTAAAGAAACTCTCTGTGTGTGTATAGATATTTATGGGAGTATCGGTCTTCAGTTGATATGGTACCACTGATTGCTCGGCTGCTTCGCTGCTTTCTGAATAACTTCTCAAAGGTCATGTCTCTGTCAGGCCCACATTGGAACGACACACTGCTCTTAGATCTGATATTATATATTATTAGATCTAGATAAGAAGTGCTGAATTATAATATTTTCTACCAAACATTATTAGGCTGCTACTTTTGTATCTGTATGTTTGTACATAGTGGTTCACCATCAGAGGTCGCTGAACTGGCGACAGAATCCATTTCACCAACGATTCCAGCGACTATTCGAGTCAACAGTCAGTGAAACCAGAACAGACGTTAAACTCGGTGAATTTATGCAGCTTCAAATAGCTTCAGATTGGAAAGAATGAACTGATTTATTGTCACATGAAATTTCATCTGTCAAAAATGAAATGTCTGTATCATTAAAATTTGCTTAAAGGTGCAAAAGACTCACTTTATTTTGTGGAGCTGTCATATTTGTTGGACTGAAATTAAGATGTATTGAAGTTTATTTCTCTTGTCGATCAGTCTGATGTGTGCAAGATGTGCATAGAAATCTGATTCATGAGTTATGGGTTATTTTTTTCAAATGACCAGTTTAAAATCAAATCTAACACACTATGCACAAACGTTGTGTTGATACAAACCAATAGACAAACCACTAGCACCTGTGTTTCATTAAACCTTTAGCTATAATCAACACATGGAACCAGGAAGTAGAGCCTAAATATTCTAAATGGTGGTTTTATTGCAGTTAATCTGCGGTTTTAGTAAAGAATACCAGAGTGAAGAGTGACCCCTGCTGGCCAGTGTTTTTACTTTAGATCACAGAGATAAATGTCTTTACCTGTCAGGTGTATTGTGTAATGAGTTTAAACAGTTGACTTCTATTTGACCAGGTAGACATTTAACAGGCGGTAATAATAACCAAGGACACCTGACAGTGGTTCAAAACCAGCTCAATTATTATACTTTGTTTTTTCCCCTTTTTTCGAGGTTGTTTTCATATAAGCAATTTACAGTTCATAATTACAATAGTTTATAAACCAATTTTTAAGTAATTAAGTTAAAAAAAAATAAGCACACAAGAGAAAACAACATCAGCATTCAAAATTGGAAAAAAAATATATATACTAGCAGCTAGTTCTGTATTTGGAGATAACTATCTCAGGCATCTCTGCTGCCACACCAGTACAGTGGAGGTGAAATGAGTTCCTTTTGTGGTGCTCATGACATTGACAAATGACATTTATAACTCAGAAGACAAAAACTCTTCCTTTCCAGCAACAGTGTCCCTGTTTGTCAGTCTGTCGCCCATAGAGCTCACTGTCAACAGCTGTTCTTCACACTGGTTTCAATCAAAGAAATAGTCCCTACGAAAACAGGACAAGGTCTGCTGAGGTCTCTTTAGTTTCATTAACTGGCTGCAAAATAAAGTCCCTCAACTTTCTGATGAGGAGAAGGGCATCGATTCTGCTTTTGGTTATCGTAGTATCAGTCTATCCCCCGAGCTTAATATGGTTTAAAAAGGAGACCTGATTTACACCAATAAAGTTGTCCAAATACCACCGACAGTCCGTCATGTCTGCAAAGATTATATTTACCTCCAACTTCACTCAACGCAGCACTATCTTGTAGAACAATAGAACTATTTTCCTTAACACAGTATATTGCAATCTTTGGCAACTTAACACTTAATAACAAATATGCTTTTCTAATAGAGAATGTAAAGAAATACCAAGTAGCTTATCAGACCTGTTTTATAACACACAAATCAGAACCCTCAGTATCCCCAAAAACAACAAGTACGGTTTTATACTAGAAAGCTGTATTACTGCATTTTATTTCTATTAAACTTATCTTATTATTATTATATTTATCTGTCTTTAACTTTTTAACCTAACCTGTTTTACTTTATGGTTTTTTACTGTGCTGTATCACCAAGTCAAATTCCTGTGTACATTGTATTGTCGAATAAAGTGACTGATTATCTTTCTATCTAACGGTAAGACAAAGAAGTACACACAGTACAAATTCATGACAAGTATTTGTCACTCAACTTTTTTGTTTTACTGGAGTAGAACATAGATCATCTTTTCTATTCATGCTCCCAAACCAACAGTAAAGGTTTGACAACATCACTCTGAGTCAGGTAGAATTTGATCAAATTGTATTAATCTCATTTTTAATGTGTGTGTAAATGTAATTTTTTGTCTCTCAAGATCTCTGTTTTCTTCCAAAATCCCGAAAAGATAGCCAGTATCTGCATATTTGAAAATATTCACTTTTACAGATGTTAATGAGATATACTTTTACATGTGCCCTTTTTTATTTTGCTATTTTGTTTGATTTTGCTATTTTATTTTATTTTGCTATTTTATTTTATATTGTTATTTTGTTTTATTTTGCTATTTTATATTATTTTGCTGTTTTTAAGTGCTTATTTCAGTGTATATGAAGTGTTGTTTTTACACATTTTATGTAAAAATACAAGTGGATAATGTTAAAGAATATTGATTACATTAAAGAAAAAAAAGGTTACGTAGCATTTGTGACCCGGAAGTGACATCGGCAAGTCCTTCCTGCATCAAGACCGGCAAGATGGCGGCGGACACGCAGGTTTGTGGGGCTATTTTTGAATAGTGGACTATCCGCTTACAGAAAGGTGTTCCAGTATGGTAGAAACCAGAGTTGGTGCTATCTTGACCTCGGCTTTATAATCACGTCGGTGTGTTGTGACGTTGAAAGAGAAACTCTGGTCAAATCCAGCAGCTAGCGAGCAGCAGGCTGTTAGCTCAGTGCTACGTAGCCTCAGTGTGACTGGACCACACTGAGCTACAGCTAACCGGCTAACCAGCGATAATAACAGCCACCCTGTAGATACTGACAGAAGACTTGGCTCTGGCGTCAGCCCAGACTCTATCTAGATAGGACCGCCACTGGGTTTAAACCTCCCGTCATTAGCTTCAGTTGGTCTGAATCCATTAAATGAGCATCTTATGTGATGAGGAGTTAAGCCTCGCGCTCCCCAAGCAGCACGTTGTGATGTGATGTGATTGTGATGTGATGGTGATGTGTGAGTGCATTAAATCCACAGTGTGCTATCTGCTGACTCAGTGACTCAGTGATAGTCACTTTGCTGGCTGTGCTGGAAATCCCTTCAGAGTTTACAGACATTTACTGTTATAGCAGAGAAGAAACATTTCCTCCTTTTCTCTGAACTCATCTCATTCCCACCCACCCAAAACCTACAACTGACACATACATTCAATGGCCACTTTATTAGGAACACCTGTACAACCCAATTCAACTGTTCTGCCATAAAGTTTGCTTTTATGACGCCTATCCACCTCATTCCTAGCCCCCATGTTGCCTTGCGTGAATTATGGGCTTAACTTCCGGCGCGTTGTGTCACTGAACCAGAACCGGCGTTTTCCATGGTAACGCTACGCTAATCGTCTCTCCTAGAGCGATTGTATTAATAAATCTAATAAGACATGTGTGAACACCACCTATTACAGCTCAAACAGGATCATGTGATCATAGCTCTGCCTTCTACTGTGGAGGGATGGAGGACGACCTGAAGAAGTGGCCTCAGATAACCTACACTGGCAGATTTAGCTACGTTATTGACTCCGTTGCAACAGACGGCGAAACGATGAACAATCTGAAAAGCTCTGAGGCAGATCAGGACTTCCACAGTAACACGGTTTAGTTTTTTACACACAGATAACCCTACTGAAACTATCAGTAGTCTAATGCTGGCCTGCACTCCGTGCCATAATCTGCCTTACATTTTAAACTGTACAGAAAATAGTGAAAGTAACTGGCTGTCATTAAACCAATGCTACAATGCTGTGTCCTCCCTACACATGAAATCATAGCTGATGTTCTGCTGGCTCTGCTGTCAGTCCTTTCAAGGACCCGACATCTCTTCTCCGCTGCTCTTTATAACCCAACCACAGAGTAGGATACGGGTTTTCTTCCGCTGGCTTTTTGTCCACTAAATGAAATGAGCACACATAACAAGGGTTTATGGTGGTCTCTTCAAGTTTAGGTTTCTCAGCCACATTCTTCTGGATTCCTCGTCTGTAGGTCGGCAATGGAAACTGGACCGTTGGTCACAACAACAATCCCTTTTTGTTTTGGGTGCATGTTGAACACACTGTTGTTGAAGCCACAGATTTAGCTTTGTCTGGTTGTTAGTACAGCCACCAGCAGCTCAACAAGTACCAGAGCTCCACAAGGACATTTTAGAAAATGCTAATTTAATGTGAGTTAAATATCTGTTAAAAATAAAGCAGGATTTGCTAAATTGAAGACGAATTACTTTCAGGGATGCAGTACTCTTGCAGGGAAGCACCAATACCGGATCGGATATCGGGACGATACTGAGTCAAATAGCTGGATCGGATATTGGTGACAATGGGGCCAATCTATTCAATTAATTTTTATGTTTATGTATACTATATATACTGTAATTTTAATTCCTGTTTAAGTTTTGACCAGTTTGTTGCTGCATTAAAAGGTTTACACTTGAATTGTAATTCCTGTTAATTTTGAAGATTTTTTACAAAGGCACTGGTGTATGATTTATTGTTCTAATAATAAATAACAATTAAATACATTTATATCTATGTATTTATTGGTCACATTTAGTTTTACAAAGTTAGGAAAGTACTGTTTAAGGCCAGCCTGATTTTTCCTCACTCATAACAGAATGATCCCAGTCACTTTCTCACAGCTAGGCATACAGCTGATTAATTAAACACTGGTATCGGATCGGTAATTGATATCGGCTGATACCCAAAGCCCAGGTATCGCTATTGGTATCGGGACTGAAAAAGTCGGATCGGTGCGTCCCTATTCAAAAGAAGCTCCGTCGGCAGTTAGCCACTATGGTTAGCCTATGGGACTAACGAGCTTACTGCTAGTTACGCCCATTATCATTTCTACAGTAGCACCCCCGAGAATAAGGTGGATAATGTTCAAGGTTTTCAGTTGTTAACTCATTAAGATGTTTAGCATTGAAGTCCGAGTTGGTTCTGGTGTTGTGCTGGACTGCATTATATTATATTGAGAGGTGTTTCTAATATTAAGCCTCTCGCGTATATAAAGTCCAGACTGTAAAGGTCAGGATGAGCCACCCCTCCCTGTCCCATGTGATCACGAACTTCAGAACTTTACTATGACTTCAATGCTAAACATATAATTGAATCAACACCTCTATGACAGTGTAAAAAAAAACTGAACATTCTAGGCATCATAGAAGTCAACTTTAAGGCAGAACAGTTGTATTGGGTTGTATAGGTGTTCCTAATAAAGTGGCCACTGAGTGTATGTGTCAGTTGTAGGTTTTGTGGGAATGAGGTGACTCATTCTTGTGGTCCTGGACTGCAGGTCGGACTGACTGCTGCCAGTCCTTAGACCCGTCTGTATACTAAATGTGACTGTATTACTGCAGGTTTCAGACACACTGAAGAGGTTTGCTGTGAAGGTGACGACAGCCAGTGTGAAAGAGCGCCAGGAGATATTCGGGGAGCTGAAACGGAGCATAAAGGGCAAAGGTGAGGGATTCAGTGTTGTTTAATCTTCTACACTGTGTTTAAAAAATGTGCTATAATCAACACTAACGCTTCTTTCAATTATCTCTGTTAGAGTTACCAGAGCCTGCCATCAAAGGATTATGCAAGCTCTTCTGTCTCACTCCACACAGATATCGGTAGGTGTCTTTTGTCTCACTCCACACAGATATCAGTAGGTGTCTTCTGTCTCACTCCACACAGATATCAGTAGGTGTCTTCTGTCTCACTCCACACACTTATCGGTAGGTGTCTTCTGTCTCACTCCATACACATATCGGTAGGTGTCTTCTGTCTCACTCCATACACATATCGGTAGGTGTCTTCTGTCTCACTCCATACACATATCGGTAGGTGTCTTCTGTCTCACTCCACACAGATATTGATAGGTGTCTTCTGTCTCACTCCACACACATATTGATAGTTGTCTTCTGTCTCACTCCACACACATATTGATAGGTGTCTTCTGTCTCACTCCACACAGATATCGGTGGGGGGATGTAATGACACTGATGCATGATGAAACACTATGGGATGCTCCCAACAGGCTGATGAGGAGATATGTGGAGATTCATAACAGACCGTTGCTATGTATAGCAGACCGTTGCTACGTATAGCAGACCGTTGCTACGTAGAGCAGACCGTTGCTACGTATAGCAGACCGTTGCTACGTAGAGCAGACCGTTGCTACGTATAACAGACCGTTGCTACGTATAGCAGACCGTTGCTACGTATAGCAGACCGTTTCTACGTATAGCAAACCGTTTCTACGTATAGCAAACCGTTGCTACGTATAGCGGACCGTTTCTACGTATAGCAGACCGTTGCTACGTATAGCAGACCGTTTCTACGTATAGCAAACCGTTGCTACGTATAGCAGACCGTTGCTACGTATAGCGGACCGTTTCTACGTATAGCAGACCGTTGCTACGTATAGCAGACCGTTTCTACGTATAGCAAACCGTTGCTACGTATAGCAGACCGTTGCTACGTATAGCAGACCGTTGCTACGTATAACAGACTGTTGCTATATTGATATATAATGGGGTGGACAAATTAATAGAAACACCTGTCAGTTTAACGTAACGCAGCTAAACAGCACCACAAACTGAATGAACACCTCTCTAAAAGAGATTGAACAAAAGCTGAACATTAGAACCATCATGACGGCAGGATTTAACTGTTGTATTAACCTGCATTAGTTTGAGCCACGTGTACCTAATAAACTGAGTGTATGTCCTTTGTGTTTCCATGGATGTGTGTGCGTCTCAGGGATGCTGCATCACGCAGGGAGATCCTCTCTGTTATTGGCCAGCTGGCCGACAGTCAACCTGATGTCCTGGTGACCAGCCTCCTCCACTGCCTGCTCAACAGTGGAGTCATCAGCAAAAATGGAGAGCCCAGGTACCGCTCTGTTTTATCTATATTTAGTAGTTATAAAGTTTGTAGTTGCACCCCTTACACGTTCCTACATTCACAGAAGAGAACGGATGCATCACCATAGCACTGTCAGCATTACACATCTTTACCTTTTCACTGTGTTTGAGAGGCAGGGAAAGCAATGATTATATAGTGTAGCGTATTTGATTATTAGGGGTGGGAAAAAAAATCGATTTATCGCGATTTGTTTTTGCCAAATTGATATATTTGCTTCATCTGAGTCTATGTGGAGGTAGAAGGAAGTTACCGCTTTTATTGTTGTAGTCTGAGTAACGTGACGTCATATCCGTTCTGTATCCGTCAACCAAAACAAACAAACCAGCCGGCCGCCGCGAGCCGAGACAAGAAAGTATAAAACGTTGTAGGGTCGTCGTGGATACGACCTGCACCCTCCCATGTTGAAGTCAGCGTGGTAAACACTACACCAGTAAAGGATGGAAACACTTTGGGTTTCACACAAAGACAGGAAAAGCAGAGCTAGACATCACGGCTAAAGCTGCATGCTAACTCTGTCACAGACAGGAAACATTATCGTACCGCGGTAACGTGCGGTCGAGCCGGCCGTCGCTCTCACAAAATCACAACACATATCGAATCGACACCCAAGCATCATGATAGTATCGAATCAGGAGATGGGTGAATCGTCCCAGCCCTAATAATTATAAGGATGTGAGTGCAGTTAGCAGAGTCATAATGAACTACATTGATACACTATAACGAGGATTGCAATGTTTTATTTTAAAACGAGCAGGATTAGTTAATGGAATCAGTTTTGTGTCTAGGAACCGGGTTATCCAGATGCTTGTCCTCTCCTCTTTCCACTCTTATGGCTGCCTTACTATATTTGCAGTAAAAGCAGCGGTTCTGCTGCCTTCATCGGCCTATCTTGGACCTGCCTTTTAGTCCCCCGGGTGTTTTCTGCCCCAGAGAAAAAACAAGGACCTGTCTGGAAGAAAATGGTCAGTAAAAGAGTATCGGCCTAAGATGAAATGATTATGTGGTCTGTGATGGTGGAATAACTGTTTATACCCAGTCATACAGTTTCTACTGAGGTGTTAAATGTGCTGTTGACAAACATCCCACACAGAATTCTACCACATTTGACCCGGGTCAAGGTTCTAGTGTTGGTATGACCTTGTGGTCTGGGTTCCTCTCTTTCAGGTGGAGGTTCAGAGCCTTCTGGTCGCTGAGGTGGTGGGTGGAGCCAAGACCACAGCTCAGAAATCTAGCCTCAAGAATCTGAGTCACCTCTGGAAGGAAGTGAGTACGAAACACAGTGGCAATGAAAAGACTCCCGTTCAGGTTCTGAAATTAGCACCTGCACATTGTTGTCAATGGCGGATAAAATCATCAGGCCATCTGTCACTTTGGCAGACAGGGAAAACGCTAGAGATGGGAATAGAGAAGCGGTTCTAAGTTGTCTGATTCCTCTATCCATGTTCTATCCACTCCTCTTCAATGCTTTCCGACAGTAACACATGCACAATGATATTAATGCCATACGCACGCTGTATCATGTTTCAGTTTGTTTGGGACCGGAGACATGGCGGAGAGAAAAAAAAGCACTCAACAGCGTGGCGCTACTAAACCTGAGGGGACGAACCCTATATTTTCCTGATAATGCGACACTGTGAACAACAAATCTGTGTTGAAATCAACAGGAGGAGAGTTAGTAACGTTAGCTGTTAGCAGCCGTTAGCAGCACAGTCCTGACTGGATAAATAACAGAGCTACTAACGTCAACGGAGGTGCCATTGAGTTATTATTATGAGGCGTTCAAGCTCTGCTCAGGAAAAAGACTATTGGGTGAAGGTAAATTTCAACGTTATCATGATGCGTTCGAATGTAATCTCGTAGAATTAAGTTTTTGGTGAGAAACTTGAATAAATCCAGTTGTTTGACGGAGATGTTTTCACATCAATATAAAATAGATATTAGAGAGAGAATTATGACCTGATTAACTTCCTAACACTAGTTCTAAGCAGTTCATAATACAAAATGAAAACTACTAATGCCAAGATATATATTAAATAGCAAATATTGAAATAATCATAATAATTTGAAATGTGTGTTTTTATGCAAATAACCACTATAGATGACAATCAGTACAGTACTGTGTACAGTACCCTCCCATCCCCGAAAAATAGGGCTCCCCAGAAGCTATGGTGTAATTCAAACACTTTAATTTACCATACATATAATGTTTTTTATGTAAAATATATTGAACATTGAATGACACCAGATCTAACATGTTATTCCTTCATTTAGCGCAGAGATTTCAAAAGTGGCAGATAACATGTCTGAGTGGCAGGACATGAAAAAAGTTAATTTCAGAGTCTGGTCCCGTTGATTTAACCTGATGATCACACTGAAACTGCCATTTTGTTTCATTCACTTTATTTAAATAGCTGAACAGATCTGAGCTGTGGGGGTAAACAGAAATGTGGAACGAGGCTATGGAGGACAAAATGATGTTCATCCCATCTGAAGAGTCTTTGATTTTTCACTCTTCATCCAGGAAATAATCATGTGACAACTGAAGAAGTAGAACGGTTTTTACTTACCTGATAGATCACTTGTTAACATCAGTCCAAACGTACAGTGAAGGAAATAGTACAGATCAGTTTTACAATGACCCAAGCTCATGAAACAGGCTGTTGTAGTCCCGTCTGTGCTGAACTGATGTGATGGGTAGTTAGCTCCATGTTGTAGAGCCCGCTGGCCCCAGCATAATAATCCACATTCACTAAGAGACATTTCACTAGTTTGAAACTGGCTGTGTTAAGAATCAAATTACAGGTCAATAATATTAATAATGAAATGGAATGCTTTATTACCCATCTCCCCCTGTAATATTGATCCTGACCGGATGGGGCTCTAAGCCGCGGACACACATGGAACGTCAGGAATGCGTGGCGGCTGCGTAACCTGTTGTTTTTTATTTCGGTGTCCCTGTTAACAGGTTAGAGCAGCCAAACTGCGCTTCTCACGCGCGTCTCAGCTGCGTCTCTTCTAGAGAATAGAGGTCTCGCCTATTTTTTATGCGTGCAGTGCGCGTCTCACAGCAGCAACAGACAGTGAAGGTGATCTATTGACAGTATATTAACATCATACCAGCTACATTAATACAGTTTCGATGTCTCGACATCTGTAGAATATGTCACAGACAGTGAAAGTGATCTATTGACTGTATATTAACATCATACCAGCTACATTAATACAGTTTCGATGTCTCGACATCTGTAGAATATGTCACAGACAGTGAAAGTGATCTATTGACTGTATATTAACATCATACCCGCTACATTACTACAGTTTCGAGGTCTATCTGTAGAATATGTTACGGATATGAAAAAAAGTAAAGACTTATTTTTAAATCAACACTTCCTGCTTTCATTTCGAAATAAAAGCCCTCAAGTGTTTTTTCTGTGGACAGAATTCCTTCATTTGTTAACATGAGGCTTTATTCTGAAATATGTGCCGGACAGTGTTCTAGAAAATAGAGTGACTTGGAGAGCTCCATGAATGAATATAGTACGGAGTTTTAATTGTGGATTATTACTATTATTTACAAATTACCACACGTTTCTTCACCTTTCTCTGTCTAAAATAAATATAAATGATATTTATAATGAAATGAAATGGCCATTAAAAGGCAAACTCTATGTAGAAAGAAAAGGGCTGACAGCAGCAGCAGAAACGCAGCAGACACACAGCTGGTGTGAAAACCCGACACGTGTATCACGCAGCCGCCACGCGCTCCTGACGTTCCATGTGTGGCCACGGTTTTAGACTGGATCAGAAACCATTACTGCTATAAAATCCAATGAGGCCCAGGTGGTACTGGACCATCCATGTGATACTGGACCATCCATGTGTTACTGGACAATCCATGTGATACTGGACCATCCATGTGTTACTGGACAATCCATGTGATACTGGACCATCCATGTGATACTAGACCATCCATGTGATACTGGACCATCCATGTGATACTGGACCATCCATGTGATACTGGACCATCCATGTGATACTGGACCATCCATGTGTTACTAGACCATCCATGTGTTACTGGACAATCCATGTGATACTGGACCATCCATGTGTTACTGGACCATCCATGTGATACTGGACCATCCATATGTTACTGGACCATCCATGTGATACTGGACCATCCATGTGGTACTGGACCATCCATGTGTTACTGGACCATCCATGTGGTACTGGACCATCCATGTAATACTGGACCATCCATGTGATACTGGACCATCCATGGGATACTGGACCATCCATGTGATACTGGACCATCCATGTGATACTAGACCATTCCATATGTTACTAGACCATCCATGTGATACTGGACCATCCATGTGTTACTAGACCATCCATGTGATACTGGACCATCCATGTGATACTGGACCATCCATGTGTTACTGGACAATCCATGTGTTACTGGACCATCCATGTGATACTGGACCATCCATGTGATACTGGACAATCCATGTGATACTGGACCATCCATGTGTTACTGGACCATCCATGTGTTACTGGACCATCCATGTGATACTGGACCATCCATGTGTTACTGGACAATCCATGTGATACTGGACCATCCATGTGTTACTGGACCATCCATGTGATACTGGACCATCCATGTGATACTGGACCATCCATGTGTTACTAGACCATCCATGTGTTACTGGACAATCCATGTGATACTGGACCATCCATGTGATACTGGACCATCCATATAACCTAACCCTGACCTATTGACTGTATCCCAATGTATGAACAGTCACCAGGTGTGACATAGTGTTGTCTTTAACAGAACCCTGGACTGGTGGATCAGTACATCAGCACCCTGTTGGGTCTGGACCAGAACCCCACCACTCTGGCCATGCTGGGGGTGTGTTCAGACTTCTGCACCATTGAGAAAGACAAAGCTACGATAGAGAAGCACAAGGTGAGCTGTTCCCTTCTCATCATTAGTACCATGATGTTCCTTACTGCAGGTCTGACATCATTAACCCGTTGTGCTCTGACACTAAAGGACTAAATGGACTCTCGGATGAATCCATGTCGGGGCTGCTGCAACATGTAACCTTGTGTCTGCTGGTTTTCAGAGTGCCCTGTTGGACCTGTACATGAAATCAGTCCTTATGAGCAAGACCAAACCACAACAGCACATTCTGGACAAAAGTGGCTCGTTTCTGCGTCATGTGACCCACTCTGAGTTCAAGGAACTGCTACTCCCCACGCTGCAGAAGACCATGCTCCGCAGTCCAGAGAACGCCATGCAGAGTGAGATGCTTTGAGTTTCTGATGATTTACCTGCTCGCTGCTCAGGCAGCTCTCATACGGTGGATTAAAACATTGTCCCCTCTCTTTGCAGCTGTTTCCTGCCTGCTGTCGGCTGTAACTCTCGACCTCAGTCAGTACGCCATGGATATCGGAAAGGCCATCGCAAGTAAGGCCTAAATGGACGCTCAGTAGATTTAGTTTTGTATCTTTGTGTCTTGTGGAACAGGCTGTCAGGAGGGTGTGATTTGTCACAGGAGAAATAATGACTGAAAGACTGGGCACTCAATAGGGCTGCACAATTAATCGAATATTAATTTTAATCACCATTTGGGCTTCCCACAATTAAATGAACATAATCGACTGAGATATTGACGTTTAAAATGTGCGTTCTGCTCATAGAAAACTCTGCTGGACATCAAATCAAGCACTTCTTAAACTAACAGCCACCAGCTGGTGATCCAGATGTTTTGGCTTCACTTTGGTGATAGATATTATCTATACAACCAATGTGTTTATAGATATTATCTATACAACCAATGTGTTTATAGATATTATCTATACAACCAATGTGTTTATATATATTATCTATACAACCAATGTGTTTATAGATATTATCAATACAACCAATGTGTTTATATATATTATCAATACAACCAATGTGTTTATAGATATTATCAATACAACCAATGTGTTTATATATATTATCAATACAACCAATGTGTTTATAGATATTATCTATACAACCAATGTGTTTATATATATTATCAATACAACCAATGTGTTTATAGATATTATCAATACAACCAATGTTTTTATATATATTATCTATACAACCAATGTTTTTATAGATATCAATACAACCAATGTGTTTATAGATATTATCTATACAACCAATGTGTTTATATATATTATCAATACAACCAATGTGTTTATAGATATCAATACAACCAATGTGTTTATATATATTATCTATACAACCAATGTGTTTATATATATTATCTATACAACCAATGTGTTTATAGATATTATCTATACAACCAATGTGTTTATATATATTATCTATACAACCAATGTGTTTATTATTAAATTAAGAGCATAAAATAGTTTATCTAGCATCTTAATGTTGCTAATTTTGCTCTCAAAGTGCACCAGATTGAAGCATTTAACTTTAAAATGTAGCTAGTAAAAAGGGTAGGGTGAATATTCCTGTATTTTCTCATATTGCAGAAAAAAATATTGCAATGTCAGTTTTTTCCAGCATGGTGCAGCCCTAATTTGTACATTAACAGGAATGTAGCACAGCATGGAAGTGAAAGCAGCACTCTGTTTATTTTAATGTGAAAGTGCAATAAAATATGTCGTCACTAAAATCAATGAATAATCATTATAAATAATCATGATCTCAATATTGATCAAAATAATCGTGATTATCATTTTGGCCATAATCGTGCAGCCCTAGCACTCAATGAATTATTAATGAGTAATTTCTGTGTATTTGATGACTGGTGTGATGCGTCTTTCAGGCCAGCTGAAAGCTAATAATGCTCAGCTGATGGAGGAGGCGGTCCAGGCCATGCAGAACCTGGCCCAGCAGTGCAGCGACCCCTCTGCTCTGGAGGACGTCGTCACTCACCTCTTCAAGATCCTCGGAGGTGAACTCATTCATATTACCTGTTAGACTGAGATACTGTCAGACCCCTGTTTGGTTCTGCTCACCTGAATCATAATTGTTGTGGTTGCAGGGTCTGAAGGAAAGCTCACTGTTGTTGCCCAAAAGATGAGTGTGTTGTCAGGTAAGAGGCCTTGCAAGATTTATAATTATTAGCAAAGAATATGTTTGTATGGGACAATGTGGGACATGTTACCAAGGCTCAGAGGTAGTCTATAATGTTGATATAATGTCTATCTAACTTATATAATAAACATTTCTATTCTGCCCCTCATCTTATAAAATCTCTATGCTTTAATGCCAGAATGCATCCATAGATCGGCACATCTCTTTTTGAGCCGCACGTCTTGTGAGGCTCACATGAACTGTGTCACTTCATGTCGTATTCCCCCTCAGTGTTAAATTGAAAAATAACTGGCACATTTCACAAAACACTCTGAGAATCTCCTTCCACCAGCTTATAAATACTTCTAAGTAGTTTCACAGTCTTTGTTGTAGCTGCTTTTCCTTTTCTTTGTGCTAGTTTCCATCATATTCCGCCTAAATCTGCAGAGTTTGTGACTTTGCGGTGACTCGTATTTTTCTCCTTTGGGCGTAGCGTAGCAAAGACTGTGACATGTGAACCTGAACTTGACCCACGTGTGCTCAGTTTGACAGCAAACACAGCGCAGTGATGACAGCCTTCCTGCTTTCTTCACAGCCGTTGGATAAAAGCCAGATTTTAAAGAAGCGTCTGTCCTGCAGCGGTTTGACTTTTGAAAACTTGAGACAATGAAAATGTGGGACATCGTCTCAATATGTGGGACAAGGGATAAAAATGCTGTGCAGTCCCTCCTAAAGTGGGACACCGGGTCACCCTGCAAGAGCTACAACTGCAACCTCTTTATTTCAACCGTACCATGTTGATGTTGTTCCAGGGATAGCCAGCTGCAGCCATCATGCCGTATCAGGAACCTCCAGCCAGACTCTCAGCTCTGCAGTCGCTGTGATGTTCATCCCTTATTTACAACAAGAAGGTATCATCTTTTCTTCCTCAGTCATGCTAGACAGATTAACTAACTGTATGGAAATGATCTTAATAAGTCTCTGTAAATCCTTCAGGAGACCACCGGTCCTGTCTAACTCTTCTGTGTTTCCTGTAGTTCATGAGGCTACCTTGGTGCATGCAGTGTCAGTGCTCTCCCAGTGGACCAGTCGTCTCACAGTGGAAGTTCCCACCGCTCTGCTGGACTGGTTGAAGAAAGCTTTCAGCCTCAAGACCTCCACATCTCTGGTTCGACACGCCTACCTTCAGGCCATGCTGGGGGCCTTCAGAGGTCAGTCACACCGGGCACGTCATGCTGTTATGTGTCCAATACACAGATCCTTAACTTCAACTCAATCCTTAATCCCTGGTTTTTAGGGGACACTCTGGCCCAGGCCTCAGACCTCGTGCCCTTGCTCCTCCAAACGGTGGAGAAGGCTGCAGCACAGAACTCCCAGCATGCTCTGCTTGCAGAAGGTGTGGCAGCTTCTGTTCTTTTGAATCGTCTGGCGCTGCTGGAGACGCAGACGGGTGAGGCTCAAAAATGACTGATGGAGACTGTTGGAGTATACAAGGATGGGCAGTGATGAGGACTTTTGTCTTTCTGTCTCTGCAGAAGCGAAGTTGTCCAGCTTTTGGAACCTGATCTTAGATGAGAAGAAGCCACTTTTCACCACAGAGAAGTTCCTCTCGCAGGCCAATGAGGAAAGTAAGGACATTTTCAACATGTCTGACTATCTTAAAGACTCATGAGCGTTCTCAAGTATTGAACTGATGTCCTGTCTCTGTCTGTAGCTCTGCTCACAGTGCTGCTGCTCTGTGAAAGGCTCTTCCTGGACCACGCTCACAGGCTCAACACCAGCAAATCACAGTGAGTCTGGCCCTCCACCTTGCATATGTCTTTGAGCGCTTATATACTGAACAACACATACACCAGCAACACATAGTGGCCTTCTTATTTTAGGATTAAAAAGAATATCGACCAGGGGGAGATCGGGGCCAAATGATCCCCAGTGAACACTATAATATGTGCCTTGAACGTCAGATTTAGCAAACCTAAACTAAACCAAACATGCTGACATTGATGATACACAGTGATTTCCTGTATATATAGTAGGGATGTGACGGTGAGGAAATGTTCCCACCGGTTAATAAACTTGTGACATCACCGGTGTTACCGATTACACGGACATTTTACAAGAAAAGATGACGGTCAATATGTGCAGCATGTTGACTCTGATCTTTACCGTCGGGTGGCGGTGTGTCTGGCCTCTCCAGTCCAGCTTTCACTGCCGGGCCGCAGGGGTCTACCTGGCACCGCTGCGCCGCTCACACCGGCTGTGACCGCTCCTTCATTGGGTTTAAATCTGAAATATTGCCAAATAGGCACATTTGCTTTTCGCTTCGACACCAAATCCTCCGCCATCGTCTTGTCTGTCAACTCTCTCTCTCGTCCCGTGTGTGAAATCTGACTCCTGCTGCTCTGAGCTGAGACTCTGTATGGAGCAGACACTTTCACTTTCAGTGTGTAGCATCCGACCATCTATTGATAACACGGCACTGATACGCGAAAATTAACTAAATGGGTTTAATTTCTGTAAAAACAGCAGAACGACGGTGGGGGCGGTGGGTACATAATGTAATAGGTGTGTACCCGACCACCGTGTAACACCGGTAACACCAACTACCATGACGAGCCTATTATATATTTACTTTCTGAAAGGTTTTGTCCACAGAGCGATCGAATGTTCTGTTTGTGCAGGAAAAATACAGAACATAAATTAACTAGAGAATTGTCTCATTTATCTTAAAGGAGCCATATGTAGCACTGACAGCTAGTGTTTAAGACAGGTAACAGCAGTCCAGATTCTAAACACTGGAGTGCAATGTGAGGGTTACTTTCTAGACACAACTGTGTTAGCCTTTGGCCAGCAGCAGCAGTAGTTAGAATCACTTCACCGGCTGTGTGTCTCAAACAGTCGCTGCCTTGATAACCAGCTGCACACGGACCACAGAGAGATGTACCGAGTCTTTTCAGGTCGGGTAGAATCTAACGCTAACGTTATCTCTGTTGATCCAGTTCGCTAGCTTGCTTCCATGGCTGCAGAAGGCTGTGTTTGACGTGACAATTAGTTTCAGATGTGACAACGGGGCGTTGAAACAGGCAGAGGACGGATCACACAGACCAAAACTAAAACAGACGATCAGAACCGAGATGGAAATGTTAAAGGAGAACATACTGGCTGTAGCATTGTTGTTGGAGAAGCCAGTATTTCAATTCAGCATGTTTCCTTAATCTCTGATGACACATCATGGTCATTTTATGATTTATTCCAGTAAATAATATATTACATATTGGTCCTTTAATCACTAGTTAATGTTTGCTTCCTGTAGGATGTATCATCACGCCGCCGTTGCGGTTCTGCTGTCTCGGAGCTGGCGTGTGAGGAAGCGGGCTCAACAGACCGTCAGGAAGCTGCTCTCCTCTCTGGGTGGATCCAGTCTGGCCCACGGCCTTCTGGGAGAACTCCGCGTGGTCATCAACAAACACAAAGTACACACTGATTATTCACCATATGGCTCATAGAGCTGCATCTTTAACAGCTGGTTGTGGATCAGTGAATCAGTCAGCTGCTACAGCTCCACTGTTTGTCTGATTGTTACTGACTGTGTGATGTGTTCACTGTCAGGTTCTGCCCCAGGACGTCCTGGTGTCAGAGTCAGGAGAGCTGACCGAGCTGGGTCGCAGCTACGTTCCCCCTCGTGTCCTGCTGGACGCGCTGTGTGTTGTCTGCTCCTCTGCCAGCCAATGGGGCGACCCCACCGAGGCAGAGAACATGGCCATGGAGATCCTCATCGTCACTCATCATCCATCCATAGGTATGACAATGAATCTGCTGCCCTCTTGTGAACCAGATGTCAGGTTTCTGTAGCTTAACACCACCACAGTTTGTTGGGATGGTGTATTGGTGCTCTGTGCCATAATGTACATGTCATCCGCCCTGTGTGTCACTCTTTCAGTTGGAGCTCGCGGTGGCCTCTGGCCTCTTCTGCTCCTCTCCATGAACATAAAGGCAGAAGAGTTTATAGAGAAGAATCTGGAGGCTATTCTGCCTCATCTACTGGAGGTCAACGCAGACAGCCAGGTCTGAGAACACCACACACCACCTGATGCTGCAGTTACATGACATTTCTACACACAGCAACACTTTACTGATCACTGTGGAGAAACCCAGGTTGATTGAAGGATAGATGAACAGTTTTTCTGTTCTTTGCAGAATATCTGGAAGGACATTAGAGTCTATCTATTGCTGATGTATTTAACATGATATCAGGATGTTTACTGGTCACGTTTTTTCTCCTCAGGCGGTGAAAAATGCGGTCGGTGCCCTCTCCGGCCTCTCCCCCAACAAGCTGTTACCGCGGGTGATCAGTCACGTTACCGAGGGTCTTTCCCGGCCCGCTCTACTCCACGTCACCAGGGAGGAGTACGCCATCATGCAGACACCTGAGGGAGAACTGTATGACAACAGCATCATCCAGAGGTAATGCCCCATCCACAGACGGAACGTCAGCAGCACGTGGCAGCTGCAGAACCTGTTGTTTTTTTATTTCGGAGTCCATGTTAACAGGTTAGAGCAGCCACACAGCCCGCGTCTCAGTGCGTCTCAACGTGTCTCAGCTGTGTCTCTTCTAGAGATTTGAGGTCTCGCCTATTTTTACTGCTCGCTTTTCACAGCAACAACAGACAGTGACAGTGATCTTTTGACAGTATATTGACATCATATCAGCAACATTACTACAGTTTTGTTGTATGATGACATGAAAAAAATTCAAGATTTATTTTTAAATCAACACTTCCTGCTTTCATTTCAAAATAAAAGCCCTCAAGGTTTTTTTTTCTGTGGACAGAATTCCTTCATTTGTTAACACAAAGCTTTTATTCTGAAATATGTGCAGGACAGTGTTGTAGAACATGCAGTGACTTCAATATAGTACGAGGTTTTAATTGTGGATTATTACTATTATTTAGAAATTACCACACGCTTCTTAACCTTTCTCTGTCTAGAATAAATATAAATCACATTTATAATGAAATGGCCATTATGAAAGCCAAACTCTATGTAGAAAGAAAGAGCTGGCAGCAGCAGCTGCAGCAGAAACGCTGCCAGTGTGGACGACCCACGTGAAACACGCAGCCGTTCAACGAGGCAGCCGTCACGCGCTGCTCACGCGGGCGGTCTGGCAACAAGCGTAAAACTCAGCCTCTCCTACTGCTGTAAACCTCTGAGCTCGTCTGTCGTCTGTTTGCCGTTTATTTCCTTCTGTCTTCTGTCTTCCTCCTCTCTGCTTGCTGCAGTGCCCAGAAGGAAAGCACCAAGAAGGTGAACATGAAGAGAGAGAACAAGGCCTACTCCTACAAGGAACAGATCATTGAGCTGGAGTTACAGGAGGTAAAGTGCTCTTCTCATCATCTGGGTTTGTGATGCTGCTAATGTCTGGAGCACATTTAGATTCCTCTGTGATCTTGCAGGAGATGAAGAGGAAAAAGGGCATCAAAGACGAATTGCAACTGACCAGCAAACAGAAGGAAATGATCCAGATCCAGCTGGAAAAGGAGGCCAATGTCCGCAAGAGACTTCAAGGGGTATGAAACCACATCAACAGAGTCTCTTCTCTAATACTGAGTCCCTGATTTCTGCTGGTTGATCTGCGGTGTTTCTGTTGTTGTCACCAGCTGGATCTGGAGCTGCAGAGCGCGGTGGGTCTGCTGGAAGCCACTCTGATAGAGAGACCAGCTCAGATCACCAGGGAGCTCCCCCCTGTCCTCCAGGTCCTGATCCCCCTGCTGCAGTCCCCTCTGGCTGCTCCATGCATCCAGCAGCTCTTCTTGGACATCGGAGTGTGTCTCATGCCCAAACACTTCCACTGTCTAGGTACATGGCCTGTCTCAGTATGGTATTGATAGTCACAGCCTCAGCATCTCAGTGACACTGTGTTTTCCTTGCAGCCATGCTGGTGGGTCATGTGACTCTACGGCTGCTGAAGCCAGAGTGTGATCTGGACGAGGCGTGGGAACAGGAGGACCTGGACACAGCCGCCCACCGCACCATCCTGCTGCTGCACCACCACACCGTCCCACAGAGAGACGCCAAAACGGGCGGTGAGCACGGTCACGGACACGCCACTTACAACACCACATCTAGACACACATGCACACTCCTGTGTCACTTTCTTACTAATAATGAATATGTTCAGATGTCTTAAAGGGATAGTTTGGATTTTTTGAAAAGGGGTTGTATGAGGTTCTTATCCATAGTAAGTGACTACGTCATCCTCTACCTGCTTCCCCCTGGTCACATCATACGCTGCCATGGCCTCCACTTCCACTGCTACGCCGACGACGTCCAGCTCTACTATTTCCACTAAATCCATCCCCACCGCTACACACTCCACTCTGTCCAACTGCCTCACTGAAATTAAATCATGGATGCAAATCAACTTTCCCAAACTCAACTGTGACAAATCAGACATGCTCATCATCGGTCCAAAATCACTCACCAGAACCGCTCACAACTTCTGCCTCGCCATCGACAACTCCACTCTGTCCCCCACCCCTCACATCCGCAACCTCGGAGTCATTTTTGACAGCCACCTCTCCTTCGAACACCACATCAACCACATCACCAGGACTGCCTTTTTCCACCTCAAAAACATACAGTAGCTCGTCTCCGCCCATCACTCTCCTTCTCTGCTGCTGAAACTCTCATCCATGCTCTCATTACATCCAGAATCGACTACTGCAACAGCATTCTCTACGGCTCAACATCCAAAGTCATCAATAAACTCCAGTACATCCAGAACTCTGCTGCCCGTCTGCTCACCCATTCCCACTGCCGTGGTCACATCACCCCCGTCCTCCAGAACCTCCACTGGCTCCCTGTCCCACAACGCATCCAGTTCAAACTCCTTCTCCTCACTCACTAAGCCCTCCATAACCACCCTCCTACCTCACAGATCTGCTCCACCATCACACTCCTTTCCGCTCCTCTGATGCCAACCACCTGTCCACACCACTCAGAACCAAGCACCGGACCTGGGGCGACAGAGCATTTGCCATAGCCGCCCCCTCCCTCTAGAACTCACTCCCCAAACACATCAGAGACTGCACCAACCTGTCCACATTCAAATCACTAATCAAAACGCACCTTTTTAGAACTGCTTTTAATGTGTGATTAATATTGTGTTTTATATTTTTTATGATGTCCCTGTTTTATGATCTTTTTATCTGTGTAAAGTGTCTTTGAGTGTCCAGAAAAGCGCTATATAAATAAAATGTATTATAATAATTATTATTATTATTATTATTATGTTTACATGAACAAAATACTGCGGTTTTTGCCCCTATTCTGAAAAAGGCAATATTCCTACTAAGCTCTTGACATGACTAATGAAAATTAATATTCCACTAATATTCCCGTTTTCATGCAGCCGTGCATACTCCGATTAACGCGACCTGTGGCGGACTTGTTCTGCCGTGTATACTGCTGTGGATGGGGGCAGCAGCAAAACAGATTTTAGACACCTGATAAAATCAACATCAGTAAATATAATAGAAGTAAATAGTCTATAATATCCCAGAAAATATCAAACCAGTGTTGCAAATGAAAACTTCCAAGTAAATATTCTAATGTTATACAACATCTAGCTAATATTTAAGGGATCTTTAAACAGGTGAGAGGAAGGAAAGATGAGGAATGGCATGAGACAGAAGATGCAAACCATGTTTCCTTCAGATGTTCCACCAGTAGCCAGTCAGAGATCAGAACTGTGACGGTGCTCCTGTACTGACTGAACCTCTTGTTTCTTTGTATTGTTGTTTTCCTCAGATGCGTCTCCGCTGTCGGCTCCGGCCTTCTCCGTCTGCTTCCCTCTGCTCAACGCCATGCTCCGGGAGTCTTCAGGCAGCACCGAGGAGACGGAGAGCAAGATGACCAGAGCCCTGCAGGTCATCAGAGAACACTCCCAGCTCCGGGCCGCCACCGACGACGATGACTTTGTTATAGACGAGGTAGAGACAGACCTCTGCATTGTGTTTTCTGTTGTCTCTGACCTGCACAGGAAGATGGTTGGAAGATACATTATTTATGCAGACAACCAGAAAAAGACTAATTGTTGCCATGCATCCATTTGTCTCAGCAGTCGTCTACATAGCTGTGTTTTGGTTCATATGTAGTAAGCAGAGCTGTTGGTCTGTAAAAACAAATGGCATACCAAACTGGGGAAGCTTTATGTGACAGTCCTACCATTTCTTTTGTAGATGTTTGTACTACCTGCTGTGTTTTCTTGTCTCAGAACGGACCAGAACTGCTTCCTCGTGTCAGCATGCTGCTGCTCCTGACCAGAGTCATTTCCACAGCCACCCCGAGGCTCCAGGTGAACCAGACTGACTTTAAATGCATTTATATTTGTAAAGACACACACACACAGTGTGTATTAGTTATTGGTCCAATCCCAATGTCCACACTCACAGACTCACAGACTTTGAGGCGCGTTCTCACAAAATCTGTGTGGGTTTAGGACTGTCCCAATGTCAAATCATCAAGTCCTTGAGGGCTCTCTCGCAGACTATTTGAGCCTTTTATGAACACTTCTCGTAAGTCCGCATTTCTGCAGACTTTGCCTGAGGGAATTACCCACAATTCCTAGTGTTGTGACGTTAAACGCAGGGTTACCAGGGGAAGCCCGGAAGCGTATAAAAAAAGGTTAACAAAGAGGACGGCACATGGGTGTCCAGCCTGGTATGTTTAAATCTACACAGAAAAATTAACATTAAGGATTTAAGATGGTCCATAAACAACACATGGAATCAGAGGAATGCAGCATTAGACTATATTACTGCTGGTTTATTCATCAACTAGTTCTTTTCATTTTGCTTAATGAAGTTTGACAAAAACAAGTAAATCGATTTTTTGACAGTCACCGCTCTTCTCGTGGAGACATTCAAATAGGCAGTAAAAAACGTAACATAAAAATGGTAACGTGATATGTTGCCATCAATATTTATACCATTTCACGCCCTGCAGCCTCTCACACTCAACCATTTACCAGGGGACGTCAGTCAAGTCCCTGAGGGTTCAGGCTGTAGGCCTTAGGGGGGACAATGGGACTGAGGGTTCAGGCTGTAGGCCTTAGGGGGGACAATGGGACTGAGGGTTCAGGCTGTAGGCCTTAGGGGGGATAATGGGACTGAGGGTTCAGGCTGTAGGCCTTAAG
>CAKAKR010060353.1:0-34854 GCA_916700685.1 Adelosebastes latens | reverse complement strand
AAAAAAATACTGCATGAAACTGTTACTGATGATACTTTAGACAGTTGATCAGCAGTAAAGTTCTGTTTTTTAAGAATGCTTTATAGTTCAGTTAAAAAACGGCCTATGAGCATAATTTAACAGGTTTTCTTTTGTACTAACAGTAAAGCACTGTTTTTAGCAATAACAGGTTAATACTGTTGAAATCCTGCTGTAAATTAACAGCAATTGTTTACAGTGCAGGCTCTTTCTGGAGACTCCTGCTTCAAAGACATTCTCAATAGGTGTTGATTCTTGACCGGATACACCACCTGCAGGTTACAGGGTCCACTCCACACACACAGAGAGCTATAATGTGTGGAGACATTGCCTCATTAGTGCCAGAGCGGATTGAAGAACAGAGCTAAAGAACAATTTAAGAGAGGAAAGGATCCACTTACTGAGTGTGATGAGTTTAATGTCCTCCTCGGCTGCCCCCAAGCTCATCCATCCCTGTAGATGTCACACACAACTGTTGCATTTAGTTTTTCCACTTAAATTTAGCAAATACACATTTTTACAAGAGATAAATCCTGTTTTCTGCTCTTCATCTGAGCTACCTCACTGCTGCACGGTGCCATGCAGTGATGGCAAGAGAAGATTCAGTCTCCTCTATGAACTGTTTTATGTTGGCACAGACAGAAAGGACTACTGCCATGATTTTTTTTTTATTTGGGTGAAAGGCCCAACTGCTGTCACTTCAGTTTAGTTGGTGTCAAATGATCTCTCTATTTTAGCAGCTAATGTTGCTTTGAGATTATCAACAGTGTTTAACCGAATCTTGTAAAATCTGATGTAACATTCAGGTCTCAAAATGGTCCGTATATTTCAGTCATATATAAAAGGAGACACAAAACTTATTTTTTCTAACACTTTAAAGGAATAGTTCGACATTTTGGGAAATACGCTTTGGTTTCATGCCGTGAGTTACATGAGAAAATTAATACCAATCTCATATCTGCTATATAAATATGAAGCTACCACCAGAAGGATAGGCTGGCCTACATACTGGAAACAATCTGCCTACCAGCCCCTCTAAAGCTCACAAATTAACCCATCACAGCTCATTGGTTTACATACAAAAACCTGAGTGTAAATACGACAAGTTGCAGTTTTGCCACAGGCAGCAGAGAGCTGATTAGGGATGAGTCACAGGGGTCATTTCTTAAATTGAACCCGAGTGCACACATAGCGGGGGCAATTGCGTATTTCACAACAAACACCAGATAAGGAAATGTTAAACATGTAGAAACATATTCATCCTGCACACCCACATAACAGGAAGAAGCTCCGCTAAAAGCTCATAACCATTTTTACCAAAACAAAACACAATTCCAACACCAACCAACTAAATGAGCACACAGCAAGAACAAGCTAACAGTGCATGCGTGCACATAGTGGTGCTACCCGCACAAGCGATATGCCATTATGAAATCTGAGACTCCACAGACTCTAACTGTATAAGCCTTATCACTCTACGACCAAACTCAATGAACCAGCAGCCAAAGATGAGAAAAAATAAACTTCATTTAATACAGCCAAATCCATAAATTATGTCTTCCCTTTGCTGTTTTGTGTTCAAAAGTTGTGTTCAAGGGCATATCAACACTGCTAATGGCTACTCCGATTGATAATTTCTGACTCGATTCCAGCCGTCTATTTTCATTTGGCATGGCATAAAGGAGCATTTGTGCTCTGCCTTCCTCCAGCGTCGACCAGCCTATCCTCAGCTTTCCATGTGAAAATATAGTCTATGTCTCCATCTAGTGGATGAATCGTGGTACTGCACTCATTCCTAAAGGCATTGGTCTTCAATACAGGCCTGAGCTGTCATTGACCAAGGGGTTATGGTTTTCTTTGAATGGGAACAAAGAGGTCAGATGGATTGATTTTTCAAAACAAAGCCAAAAGCAGTTGTATTTAGATGGTATTAACCCATAGTGACATTTAAAATAAATGAAATGAGTTTTACAGTTACCTGACAAAATTAGGCACAGATGCTACCCAAATTTATCCAAATGGCCAATTTGAAGATCCCACCTTAAAGTGGCAGTAGCGAGTATATTTTTGGCATCATTGGGCAAAAATTCCATAATAACCTTTCAGTATATTTTAATTCAAGTGTTCTGAGAGATAACTAGACTTCTGCACCTCCTCATGGCTCTGTTTTCAGGCTTTAGAATATCTATCTCGTGACGGGAGACTTTGACCAATCACAGGTCATTTTATTGAGAGAGTGTTCCTATTGGCTGTGCTCCGGTCATGTGACCGGAGCTTGGCGTTCCTTCAACAGATTTCACAATTGCGGCGGCGTCACAAACTGTCTCATTTAACAGCTAAACCGTGCACTACAAGATGATTCTGAAAACATTTGAGGCGAGTAATAGGCATTAACGTAACATAATATTGATTCATATTTGATCAGCGCTGCCTAGTTTGACCGTTTGGTCGGAGTTTGCGAGTGATTGACAGTCGGCTCTCATAGACAGCAGCTGGACAGCGGACCTTAGATCAGCTCTTACTTCTTCTTTTCATCCGGTATGTGAAATCTTGCAGATGCCGTTAGGAGCACCGGAGGACACCGAGGCACATGATTTTTTTCAGGTTACCTGTTTCATGTACTACTGTCAGGATATAGCGACCGTTTTATAAAAATAACTTTCTATATATAATTTCTATATAATCTCGCCTACTTCAGCTTTAACATGCCTCAACTAAAACCTATCCGAGTTTGCTCTGCTTCACTTTATTAGCATCAGTCTGTGCACAGGTATAATGTTCAGGTGTTGTGATATGGTTTGCTAGAGGTTTTGGGCTGCAACTGGATCATTCCAAAGGGATATTCACTCTAAAGTTTTGTTAGGCAGAAGTCTTTGATTTATGCTGTGTTCCATCTTCCTTTACTCTGACCCAGTAACATATTTACTGATGCTTACACCTCTGCAGAAATATCCCAAGTGTTGCCTTTATGATGATACCAAGATTATTCAAATAGACCTTGTAGTTGCAGAGATATACTCTATTCAGTTTGGGCATAGCATTTTTGAGGAGGGGCCTGAGACAGAGGCCTATTTAATTGAAAGTCCAACACTGTAGTGATGAACTGTCACAACCTCTAATGTAGAATGACTAAATATCGGAAAAGGAATACACTTTTGCTTTCTTGCAGAGAGTTAGAAGATTGATACCACTCTAAAATGTTATGTACAGTATGAAGCTGCAGTCAACAGGTGGTTAGCGTAGCTTAGCATAAACACTGGAAGCAGGGGAAAATAGCTAGCCTGACTCTGTCCACAAAATCCACCTATCAGCACCTCTGATTTTACTTCAACACGTTGAATCTCGTCTGTAGTGCTAATCAGCTCTCACAGTTGATAATAGATCTTTCCTATCTTCATGCTTGAAAGCTCATTTTTTTCTGTTATGGAGACATACTGATTCTTTATAGTCTCTTATAGTTATTGTTATTCCCCTTCTCATGTCAACCCATGAAGAGATTAATCTGAATACTTTCTTTTTTCTAATTCTTAATCAAACTGGAAATTGCACAGAAATTCACAATAATCAGATTAGTTTGTATCCCTCTCCTCCACATGTGTATAAATCCTTGTGTAGTGTTTCTTTTCTTTTGTGAATCCCTAAAGGTTTCACTGTGTTTGACATTAGAAGGTAATAAAAGTGTTACTTTAGGAGAGACACAACATGTCATTATTCCAGTTTTCACTCAGGTTCTGTTCTCACTTTTTAATAAACTAAACTGAATGACCATTTCATGTTTCAGTGCACTGACTTACGTGATGCATGTGTTTACCACTAAGTGGCACTGATGGGTAGGTGTAGAATCGAACCTGTAAGAAAAGTGAAAGAACAAAAACAAACAAAAGTATTAGCAAGAAGAAATATCTGGAGAAAGCTGTACAGACAGACAGAAGAAAAACAACACAGTGAAACAAAGGCTTTTGAAAGAAATGCTGTTGATGTGAACTCATGGCACCGTGTGCTAAAATGATTAAGTGTGGAGAGAGAGAGGGAGCCGAAGACTCAGTCTCACCAGCTTCACTCCTCCTCTGCCAGCACACATCTGCTGCTGAGGAGATGGGACCCTGATCCAGAGAGGAGCGTTTAATGCCTTGGAGACTTGGTCTGCACAGCATGGCTGACCTCATCAGTGTGTTGTGAGAGAGAAAGTGGCGGAAAATCTCCAACTGGAGAGAATTTATATTGACCTTCTCTTTGGTTGAGCTGGTGCTTTCTCTTAAACTTGGGGTGATGTCCCAGTGCTGGTGCAGGCAGGTCCTGCTCGGTGTGGAACTGGGCATGCTGGTGGCGGTCCTGGTGGCCGGCAGCGCCGGGCAGATCCATGACAGGAGGGAGGCAGGGTCGTCCTGCTACGGAGGATTTGACCTGTACTTTGTTTTGGACAAGTGAGTGCTTCTACTTTTACTCAGCTTTTGGTGCATGACTCATCTGAGACAGTTTTGAAGACACAGGTGCAAATGATCTCCAGAAGGCATTAATGGGCTACTTGCATGAAAAAACATGTGCTACTGTACTATACTAGCAGCTTTAAAAGTAAAAGCAGCTTTAAGTAAACTGAAAAGAGGACAGGTTTTTGGGCTGCGTAAAGACAAAAAGAATCAAATAGGTGACAACGAAGCTCAGTGCCTGTCAATCCAGCTGGCACACGTGGATATAATGTATGTTTATTTTGAAATGTCACCTGTCCAGTTCCTTCTGCTTAAGGTAACAGGTATGCTAAATGTTGAATCATAAAAAGGTGAGAGAGTGAAACACTCATTCAGTCATCAGATCTGATGACTTCTTGTGGTTTAGGATGTGATTTGTATCAACCACAACATTTTATAGCTCCATCATTTTCCAATTTTAGAAACCGAGGAGTAAACTATTTTCATTTATTGTTAATTGATTAGTGATTTGGTCTAAAAATTGGCAGAACAATTTTGAAAAATGCCCATCGCATGTCTCAGGTGAGGTCTTCAAATGTCTTGTTTTGTCCGACCAACAGTTAAAAACTCAAAATATTCAGTTTACAATCATATAAAACAGAGAAATATTTACATTGGAGAAGCTGGAACCAGAGAATGGTTGGCACTTTTGCTTGAAAATGACTGAAAATGATGGATTGATTATCAAAATAGGTGTAGATTAATTTCATGTCGATCAACCAATCAATTAGTTGACTATCTGCAATTCTGTGTTATTTTGTTTACCAAACCCAGGAGCAGATTTCTAGAGACTTGAGTACCCTGTCAGTGCAGACATAAGGGTTAAATTAACTGTCCATTAAACTGTCATGAAGCTAACGTGACGCTCCTGAATGTCAAGTCATGTGCTGTTGTTTTGTTAGCCAGCTCATTTTAATGTTCTCCTGGATTAAGTTTTGTCACCTCTCTCTAAACAATCACATAAAAACACTAGTAGCTATAACTTAAGAGTTGACAGAAAGTGTCTTTTCACAACGATGAATCATTTGCAAAGTGCTGATGCATTCGCTTGATAAATGATAAAGTGCCCTGCAGGGATTCCTGTTGTCAACGTGCAGCCACGTTTCACTGACAGGAGCGCTCACATTTAGTCCCGACTTCAGCTCTCTCTGCTTCAGTCTGCACAACCCTTTCTCCATTAGAGCCAGATGTTCCAGAGATCCAGAGTTTTTTGGCCATCTCTGCGCTGGGACTCACATCACAGGATAAATGAAAACATAAGACAGGGAGGAGAAGAAGAGAGGCAGTGCAGCGTGAGAAGAGGTTATGCATATTTGTGCTTTCATAATTGCTGACTTAGCTTTTAAAGCTGCATTCATCTTCTGATTGTTGGACTCGAGTCCACACCTGTTTTCAACATCAGGAGTTGACATGAAGCTAAGCTCATTTGAGAAAAAGACGTGGCACTTTTTCACTTTTTGTTTGGTATTTTAAAAATGAGCAGTGAAGCCACATGAGAAAATGTGGAAATATTAAGCATCAGCACTCAGAAGGAAATACAAAGGCTTAAAACTCACTGGCCTCTCTATGTGAAGTTTCACTATGATGAAGACACAGATGGGCTCATACATTACGTACATACTGTACAGTAGGCTACATATAAAATGCTGATAGTTCATGGCACATAGGCAACAGTAAAACAAAGCAGCTACAGCATAAGAAATAATTCAAATTAAAACCACAAGGAATACCAGTTTGGTTATTTAAACATTTTAAATTTTAAATAAAGTTTGTAACCTTATGCTAAATGTGCAGTACTTTTGATCTGACTCCAATATTTCCATGCATGCACACAAACACTTACACTAGTCCCACTAACAAAAACATCAGAGAGATAAAAAATCTGTACCATATTCAAATCATAACATCTGATTCATACGTCTTATGTTAATGTCTGTATAATTTGTCACCTGTTTGTACTATGTCACACCGAATAAATAAATACAAAATATATTAAAAAGTCTCAAATATTTTACTCTATCAACAGTAAATAATAGGCAACAATTTTGATGATAAATTCATTGTTTAAATCATTTGATTCAAGCAAAAATGCATAAATAAATAACCAGTTAAGGCCTCTCAAATGTAAAAATGTCCTGCTTTTCTTTGTCTTATTGGATAGTAAACTCAATATATTTGGGCTTTGAACTAAACCTCGGACAAAACAAACAACTCTATTATAGACCAAACGATTCAGCAGATTAATTAATAATGAAAATAATTATTAGATGTAAACAGTGCAAGAATGATGCAATCCTTGATCAGCTCACATCACTATCTCAAAAGCCAACTCAAGCTTCAAAGGGGCATTCCACCTTGTTATGCATCACTTCAGTTAGTTCAGCTGCATCTATTTTGACTTTTTTTCTGTCTTTTGCGAGTTCTTTAACTGTAGTACATACTTCAATGTTTATCTTGTTATATGATGTACAAGTTGATTCATTGTTTGTGTTCAACTACTCTACTAAAATGACTGCATGACATAGAAACGTAGAAACTGGAGGGCATCTTATAACATTTTAGTTACTTGGTATTCCTTGAATCTTCTTCTCAGGTCTGGCAGTGTGCAACATTACTGGAATGAGATATACTACTTTGTTGACCACCTGGCTCACAAGTTTATCAGGTAGGTCCGCACAGAAACATCAGATTTAAGGGGAGAAAAAATGTAACCAATAGATATCACCATGAAACTTCCCCAGTTTATTACTTACATTAAGACACATTTTCTAAGTTTTTCTGAAACTGTATGTTTATATGTGCAAATGATGTATTATCTTATCAAATTTGTGCTTATTTGCATACATGTCCAGAACAGAAATCTGAACATTGGATAAAGCCAGGTTGAAAATTCTTATTTAATTTCGTTGACATATTAGAGTCAAATGATTTTATAGAGGGAATGTTGGATATCTGTTTTTTATCAATCAGAATCAGAAAATAATGTCAACAGCCATACAAAAAAATGTTTTTTTAGGAATAAGATGTTCTATAAGTCAGGCTATGAATGATATATGAACAACCCCCTCGGTAAAAACCTTCAGAATATAGATAGGAATGAAATTGTAAAGTTTGGTGGAGTAAAGTGGAGATTTCTGGCTCAGATTATGAGGAAAAACCTCATTTTGAGAAAACGGCCTTTAAATATGCATTGTAAAATGCCATACATTTTGAAGACACTACAGGGTAATAGGGTAAACATTTTAACCAATAGATATCACCAAGAACCTTTACCAGACAATTATCTTTTGTATCACAAGTTTTCTGAAATTGTATGTTTAAATATGCACATGAGGCATTATCTAATGCTAACTTTTGGTGAATTTAGGTGAAATCTACAGACGCAAATAGACAAAGTGTAGTAAAATAAACACCTAAAGGTGTATTTTGGATGTTTTCTTTCCACTAGTCTGAAAGAAGACATGTTATGGAAGCAAAATATCCCAAAATGTCAAAAATGACCAGTGCATGAAAACACTATGTTTTTGCCTGAAGTGTCTCACCTCAGAGAAAATGACAGAATGTAAAACGTGACAGTCGTCTCTTCTTATTATTTTCCAGTCCTCAGCTGCGGATGTCTTTTATTGTATTTTCAACAGACGGAAGGATTCTCATGGCACTAACAGAAGACAGGTAGCCTACATACATGCGTAGCCTCACTCTTTTATTTGTATGTCTGTTGTATTTATTTGAGTGTAATTATCTGTGCCATCTCTTCCATTTCAATTAATATACATTCTTATTCTCATCAGAGAACAGATTCGGGCCGGACTGGAGGAGCTAAGCATGGTGCAGCCAGGTGGAGACACCTACATGCACAGAGGTTTTCAAAGAGTAAGACATCTGTTAAGTCAATGGGAAACTGATCCTACTTACCCAACAGTATGCCATTTAACTTTTTTTTTAAATGAGGCCCATTTAACATTTATAGTCCGTCACTGACGCCTCTAATCTTCTCTCTCAGGCCAGCGAGCAAATATACTACGGGACTGGAGACGGTGAGCAGAACGTTTTCCTTTTTAACACTTAATCATTCCTTCTACTTTTGTATCCATTCAAACATGTGGTAAAATCCTCATATGAAGACAGAATTAACAGCAAAAACACGGCTGCTCTTTCCATCACATGACAATTATGTTCAAAATATTTTGAAAAATACAACAAAAAGGGATTTCAAGGATTTGTTTCATCATTATTTAAACAGCTATTTTTTCCAATCTGTGGCTCTGACTTTCAGGTTACCGGACAGCGAGTGTTATCATCGCCCTTACGGACGGTGAACTGAGGGAAAATCAGTTTGACCTGGCACAAAGAGAGGTGACTTGAAAACTAGCTGAGTGTAATGCATAATTTAAACATTACATTAATGAACTTTCCTCACTTTTCTCAAACCAACCCTTTTCCCAAAAGCTGGTAATAATAATGCATAATGTGGCTTCATCACCATCATGTAATAATGATTCATGTCACTTATTTTTCACCTCACTTTGTTACTTGACTATAATATAAAATTACATAACTTAAATTGTAAATTCACAGTCAATTACCAACCCGATCTCACAGGAAGGCGTATAAATAGCATGACATTACAAGGACATTCCGCTTGTCATAAGGACGCATTTTAGACTTTTCTTGTGTCATTTGCACACCACAAAACAAAACTACAGTAACGTCCTCAGTTAAGTTGAGGCAACAAAACCACTTAGTTAGGTTTAGGAAAAACATCATGGATGGCCTTAAAATAAGTACGTAAACTAAGTAAAATACGTACAGAAACAACATAACATAACTCAGAGCGTAGCATATTTACGCAGATGTCAGTACAGACTACATAGCAAGAAGAACACAAGTAAGGCGTTCTTATTGCGTGCTAAATGCCTTGCGCATTATTATGTCATTCATACGCTTTTTTGTACTAACGGGCTGGGATTACACACGGCAGAGACTTTGTTGTATTGTCCTCTTTGGGTTAAAAACTTCCAGGTTTGTTGTGCTTGTGGTCACATGACTCTCAGTGATGTCACAGCAGATGTGTTCCAGCAGCTGGCATAATGACATTAGCAGCAACATCACTGATGGAGGTGTGTTCACAAGTGGAAAAAGCTTTAAAGTTTCGACCCATAAATAGCAGTGCAACTGCACTTTTCTCCCCATTGTGATTTACTGATTCATTCATCATTTTACTGAAGCTCATTTGTTGTTTGTTTAATGTGTCAGGCCGGCAGAGCGCGCCAGTTGGGCGCCACTGTGTACTGTGTGGGAGTAAAAGACTTCAATGAAACCCAGGTAGACCAATATGTCAACCAATAAATCAGTTAACCAGCGGATGAATGAATCAATCCAAACTACAAGATATCAGTTAATCATTCAGTAATTTGTCTCGACAGCTTTCAACGATAGCTGACAGTGCGGAGCACGTCTTCCCGGTGAATGATGGATTTGAGGCGCTACAAGGGGTCATTGACTCGGTAAGAAAGACACAAGCATTGCACTTTCAGATCACAGAAAGATGATTAAATACCTCATCGCATAATTTAACCTACTGTACCTTTAGTTCAGCTTTTTATGTTATTATTTTCCCTCTCAGATCCTGAAGCGATCATGCATTGAGATCCTGGCTGTAGAGCCGTCCAGCATCTGTGAAGGAGGTAAAGAAAAGACACAAACACCTGTGTTATTTATATCATATTTAGTTTAGATATGACACTGTAATTGAAAGCTACAAACAAGCATATTATATACAGTATATATATATTACCAGATTACATTTATGACTATGTAAGCTTCTTCAAAAATACACATTGCACATCCTACTACAAAGACAAAATGATATGATGATTATAAAATATAAAATATGTTCCATTTAATCCCACTTCTTTCCAGAATCTTTCCAGGTGGTAATCAAAGGAAATGGTTTCCTTCACGCCCGAGACGTACAGAAAGTGCTCTGCAGCTTTCGCATCAATGACACAATTACTTTGAGTAAGTACATGCTCCAAGGTTTTACTAGAATTAAAAAAAAAAAAAATAGTAGAATTAAAAACTTCAAAAACATCATAAAAATGTTTTTTATGATGTTTTTTTGTGGTTTTAAGCTGTATTAATCCATATTTGTATAAATACAATGGGTCAAATCAGTGCGTAATGTGAAATGAGTCACTTGTATAGTGACAAACCCACATCAAATTTTCACCTAACTCCGCAGTCCTCCTCAGCTCTACGGAGCATTTTAGCATCTTTCAGCTCATTGTTTTGGTTTTACAGCTTGCAATGCTACGGGCCCAGCACCAAACAACACACAGACAAAGTGAGCAACTAGCTGGTGAACATAGTGGAGTATTTAGCAGCTAACAGTTGTGGAAGAAGTACTTGGAACCTTTACTTAAGTAAAAGTAGTAATACCGCAGTGTAAAAATACTCTATTACAAGTAAAAGTACAAAAGTATTAGAATCAAATATATACTTAGTATATATACAATATACAAGTATTAATAGTAAAAATACTTATTATTATGCAGAATGGCCCATAATAATAATAATAATAATAATAATAATAATAATATATATATTGGGTTATAATTATTGATGCATGACTGTATACATCACATTAAGATTACAGCTGATTATGGTGTGGCAAATTTTAAATATTTAAAAGCTGGGCAGCTTAATCTACAATAATATATCATAATGTATTAGTTGATTCAGATTATTAATACAAAATATACATTTGTACAGTAAATAAAGCTGTCAGAGAAATGTAGTGCAGTAAAAAGTACAATATAAAAAGTAGTATAAGTAGCAGAAAATGGAAATACTCAAGTAAAGTACCTAAAAATTGTACTTAAGTACTCTACTTGAGTAAATGTGCTTGTTACATTACATCACTGGTAGCTAAAGAGACGGATACTGTTGGTGGAGACCAAAATGGAGCTAAAAGAGAGTGAATATTGGAGTTACATGTATCAGTTCGCCAGACACATGACTTCAGATGATTGCTAATGTTGCTGTGTGTCTGCTGGATTTGTAAATAGGCAAATAACAAGTAAGCCATATCAACTTTACAAGGCTGCAATATGTTAAATGTGAGAGCTTGTTGTGGAGTTCTGCCCCAAAGAGGAAAAAGACTGTAAACAGGGGGAAACGATTAGCCTGGATCTGTTCAAACATAACATATTAACCAGTATAACTGTATCATCTCATCCTCTGTGGTCCACGTTATATCTTGAAGCGATTGATTGAAGACAACAGGAGGTGTGTAGGTGTGTGAATCCAAACTATTAATAGACAGAATAGAAAAGCAGCAAGTTTCCCTCAGCAAACATTAACATCATTGTTCCAAGTTAGTTGTGGCCATACAGATGGGGACGGGCGGGGGGGAGAGCAGCTCTTTGCGGTTCACAATGATTTAAATCCCCGTCCTCCCCTCAAAAACCATCAACACCATCTTCCCCTTCTTTAAATCAGCTGGTACAACGCTCAACGAGTCTCAGATGTCTGCAGGGGAATGTGGATCTCATCAGGGACGAGCACTGTCTTTGCACACACTAGACACCCACTCAGCCAGAGTAAATAAACCACAACCCTCCCTCATTTGCTTCGTTTTCCATAAGGAGAGGAAGTCCAAGGATTTAATAACAAAAAAGAATATTTTGAGGCTTGAATCTCCTGAAGTTGCAGGACTGGTAGAAAAGAATCAAGCAAACGTTTTTCCTTTGCATCACTTTACTTTCTTTTTCACCAATGATCCTGACTTATCTTGTAATTTACCACTCAAATCACATCATTAAAGCATATCATGATACAAATTCTTCTGTTAATTTCCGCAGTGAAAAGACCTTTGGTGGTGAGAGATACCTACCTTTTGTGCCCAGCTCCTGTTCTGGAAAAAGAGGGAACGTATGTGATTACTGTTACCGTTCACAGACAGTCTGGGTCGTATTAGACTGAGCACTGAATGGGCCAACTTTCAGCAAATTATCATCGCTCTAATTTACCATTTTCTCCTACCATTCCTACAGGTCTGCCACTCTCTACGTGAGCATGAATAATGGCCTGAGCTTCATATCAAGCTCCGTCACAATTACTGCAGTCACTTGTGTGAGTACAATGTAAAGCAAGATCCCTCTAAAGAGCTGAACTCACACATCAGCTTATGGCTAAATGTATTCAATGAACTTCAGTCCAGACTTTGGCTTGTTATTTTGTGACTTTGTGACTCCTACTATTGTATTGTTGGCCATATGGAATCATTGCATCACAAAAACTCTTTTTGTTCTCGTGTGCGTCAGCTGTTTCTTTCAGTTTATCTTTGAAGAAACTGCTCCTGTCACACATGTCTGCAGCTGCAGCAACTTGACCCTCTGACTCAGTTTGCTGGCCTTGACGCCATGGATGTATAATGAGACCTGGATACGACGCCGCCGCTCAGCCTTGCTTCCAATTTTTTCCAGAGGCCACTCGCGGTATTGCAGCAAAAAATCCCAATGTGGCCCAAAAAGCATTTTCCCCATAGACCGCCATTGTACAAGAGACGTCTGTAAAACTGTTGACAGGACACCTTGAACTGCAAACAAGGTCGAATATGACTCTTTCTATTCTGAATTTTTGATCTGTGGAGGTTTTATATTTGTAAAACTTTCATTGAGCTGCAAAAAGCGATTTAAAAATCCGTGACGTCATCACAATGTTAAAGTCTATGGGCCATGCGGTAGCTTGTAGGCGGCGCCAGCGGCCAAACGGCGGTACTACAACTTCCGTGTCCGTCACGTGATGCCATTGGGCCCAAAAATACTTTTTCCCATAGACTTACATTGGGAAAGAGACGTCTGTAACTTGATTAATTTTTTTTTAGGTAAAACTTCCCAGTACGAACACATGAATAGCCCTTTTTTAAATCATTAGGTCCTAAAAGAGTTATTTTTCTTCCTCCATTCATGTGAATGAGACCCAGACTGAGGGCTGGGAGGCGGTGTTAAATTAAACGTTACTGCGCCTGCTCTACGGGCCCAATGGATACGGAAGATTACTGGATGATCCGGGTACTTTTATACTCGGAAGTCAAGCTTTTTTTTGCTTCATGCGCCAGACGAGCAATTCTCATTGGAATAAATAGGCACAATCTTGGGGTCTGGTATCCAGTTCTTATAATACATCCATGCTTGACGCTGACGAGATGTTATAAAATTTTAAAGTAATCCATAATGTCCTATGCAACTATTTCTCACCCTGATAAATATTGTTGAAAAGACATGAAAGAGCCAATCTATATGATGACTAGTCATCTAAGAGACTTTTCTATCTAGCTTTGGTTGAAAAGTGAAAGTTGTATCGATATAAAATAAATACAAAAATCATTTAAACACACAAAAGCAAACCCTGATGTTTTGACAAAGCAACATGAGGTTGAGTAAAGTTGTGTACAGGTTTGGTGAGGTGTATACTCACCCTGGTTATTATGTCCTGTATCTATTCTCCCCTCTAGTCTGACGGGACCTTTGTGGCCATCGCTCTGCTCATCCTGCTGCTGCTGCTCACCATCCTTCTGCTGTGGTGGTTCTGGCCTCTCTGCTGCACTGTGGTACGGCGGCCATCTTGAATCCTCTCGGACTGAAGAAAATACAAATGTGTTTATGTTATAGGACACACCGACGCATATTACTTTTTTGTGTTTTTGCAGGTCATTCATGAGCCACCTCCTCCAGTAATAGACGACAGCTCTGTAAGTAGTTTCTTCACCTTTCTGCACCCATATTCATTTCTTTACAGTAATCATTACCTTGTTTGTGAAGCACAGTCTCATGTATTTGCTTTCATCTTGACAACATGAGTACCGTTTCCTTCTTCTTCAGGATGATGAGGATGGTTTTCCCAAGAAGAGGTGGCCCACAGTGGACGCATCGTACTACGGAGGACGTGGAGTCGGAGGCATCAAGAGAATGGAGGTAGAAAGAGAGAACGGCAACCCGGATAGCAAATTAATTAATATGTATTGAAACTTAGTGTTCAACAATGTTTTCCGGATACTTTGAAACTGACTTAAGGTACATTCTTTAAGGGCATGTTCATGCATGTGAGCGTGCCCCACTGGCTAGCTCACGGCCGCCGCTCTGCACCGCTCTGCACCGCTCTGCACCGCTCTCATACAGCGGTTACAGCTGATAACGCTGTCGGGACCGACGGTGTTGTCGTAGCGTAGCACCCACCCTCCGGTTCCACCCCAGGTTAACACCGTTAGCTCTGTCAGCAGTTTTGCCGTTGTTTTCACTGTTAGCACTGTTAGCTATGAGCCGCTGATTCAGCCGTCGCCATGTTGAGAGCGGTGCAGGGGCAACAGAAATGCTCCCAATCTTGCATGTAGCACCTTTAAATTCACCAAAATAATGGAAATCTTAATCTTTAAAATCTCAATCAAATCATATTTATGTGTACGTTGCACAGAGGTCTTTCTTACACTGAATCAAACCTATACATGCTTTTGTGGTGTAACTAAATTCTGCTTTTTTCAATATCAAACATGAAATCTTTAAAATATTCAAATGAAATCGACTGCATGTCTGTATCCATGAACCGTCTTCAGGTTCATAGACGAAACACGTGGCGGTCTTGAGTCTAGCACGCGGCTACTATGAGAGAGATCAAACACAAATACAGCAGGAATACAAAAGGAGACAGGAAGGGACTCATTCCTTAAAAAAAGATGAGTATGCAAGTCCATGCTGGAAGCGACTGAGTCACTTTGTTGCTGCGAATACTCTGGAGAGTCCAGATGAGGCCATCTGGCCAGTAAACTGCAAACATGACAGATTTACCAAAAGCCTGGAGGCTAGGATGTGTTCTCTGTTAGCAAGCTTGCGTGATTTGTTTGTGGTTGGTTACACAACAGACCAGTGTCTTTGGTTTTTGGCAGTCTGCTCAGGAGAAATGAAGGTGAACTCTTGTGTAAAGGCTTGGATTTTTGAAAGGAAGGAAAAGGTAAGCAGTGGAAAGAAAAGTCATGATGTCAAGAGATTTCTTGTGGAATGAGAAGAGGCAGTCCGACATCTGAGCCTTGTGCTACCTGATACAGTATGTGAACAACAAAAAATGAGACGTCCGCAGGTCAAGAGGGACCAGATGTGTCTGCTGTCTGAGAGGATGAAGGTCAAGGAGACAGAAGTGTGAAGTGCTTTACACACTGGTAGTGCAGTCTGAGGAGTCTGTGCTGTGAACTTGAAGCCTTGAAGCGCCACCGCTTCCAAACAGAGCAACGGAAAATATGCACAGCTTCATTTAAGTGCGTTCTCTGCCAAGTTAAAGCCTTCATGGCTCGTCTGTGGCAGCTGCAAGGGAGTAAATCTGAGTAATGAACTTCCAAGGTTGCTTTGACAGAGCTAGTTTTACTCCCGATGTGATGGATCGTTCTCGACATTTACTTTAGCTTTTTTAGTGAGCATCAAGGTAATGATAAAACAACTTGAAAAAGTGCTTTAGTGAAACATTCTTTACATTTAAGAAGACAGGCTTCCTGTGGCAGTGGGTGTCTTGCGGAATTTTGAGGTTTTATGCTATAAAACAGGTTTTAAATGAATTGCTGTTCTTTGAGAGGCTTAGGAAAAATCCCAAATCGGAAACTTTGGAACAGAAATTGTCGCAATTAAAATTTAGAGGTAAGGCAGCCAACTTCTGATTTCTTGCTGATTTCAGAGGACTGGGTTTAATTAAACTCCATGTAGACATGCCACAGACATCTGGATATGCAAGGAAAGAGTAATTTTTATATGTAAAAATAAAGCAGCAAGTTGTTGCGAAGATTGACATCATTGAGATCATTTACGACAGTCGCATACATTTAATGCAGAAGCAGAGGCATTGGTAAAAATGGGTTCTCCTGGAGCTGACGTGATTAAATTGTCTTGTGATCTCAAAATAACAATTTAAAAGTCAGCATGCTAACAAGGTCATAATGACAATGCTAGCAGGTTTAGCAGGTACAGTGTTGCATGATCAGCGTCTTAGATTAGTGTGTTAGCATGCTAACATTCACTACTTAGGACTAAATGCAAAGTATAGCCAAGGCTTATGGGAATGTCATTAGTTTTACAGGCATTTGGTCATAAACCAACTATTGAACAACTTTTGGAAAACCTGTTGATGGCGCTGGAGAAAAAGTTAAAGGTACAGTGTGTAGGATTTGGCAACATCTCGTGGTGAGGTTGCAGATTGCAACCAACCGAGTACACCTCCGCTCAATCCGCCCTTTCCAAGACTGCGGTAACGTGAGCCGCCGAGTGCAAAACCGTGGTAACGCCGTTCGCTTGCTCAGAGGCCATCCTACTAGACCTCTTACCATAATAACACAATGGATGTCAGGTGGCGGCTGGCGGTACCATGTTTTTTTACTCTGAAACTCACATTATTGCAGTTTCACAAGCGTGTCAGAGAACTACGGTGGCCTTTAGGCAACATAAAAACGCGGAAGGCTCTGTCTAGAGCCGGAGTTTGGTTTGTCCATTCAGGGCTACTGTAGAAACATGGCGGAGCAACATGGTGGACTCTGTGAAGAGGACCCGCTCCCTATGTAGATATGAAGGGCTCATTCTAAGCTAACGAAAACACAACAATTCTTAGTTTCGGGTGATTATACACTATTGAAAATGATATTCCATTTCTGCTAATAGATCATCCGAAATGCAACAAACACACTGGACCTTTAAGAAACAATGACAATCCATCCAATAGTTGTTTGAGATATTTCTCTAGAAACCAAAAATGTCAAGCTCATGGTAGCATGGTAGTAAAAGTCAGTGGATCACCAAAGTCAGTAGAATTCATCATCTGGGAACAATGAACTTCATGGCAATCCATCCAACAGTTCTTGAGCTATTTCAGTCTGGACTAAAATGTTGGACCATTACCAGAGCCACACTGCTAACGTGGCTAAAAATAATTGGAAACACAGCAGCTCTCTGCTTCCGTAGCGAATGTAACCAAATATGATGGTTGATTTCTCATGCCTGCTATTTGTCACTGACCGCAGAACAGTGTTGAAAGCTTTTGTTTCTGTTTAGGTCCGATGGGGAGATAAAGGCTCGACTGAAGAAGGAGCCAAATTGGAAAAAGCCAAAAACGCTCGAGTTGTGATGCCCGAGGAGGAGTTTGATCCACCACAGCCGTACTACAACGTGCACAAACCTATCCGCGCGCAGAAGTGGTACTCTCCCATCAAGGTGCTCCAGTTTTTTATTGTGTTATCTATTAATTCACTCAGGACTTTCGGGATTCGGTGCATGTTAGTCTTATTTTGTGCTTGATTTTGTAATTTGTAAGATGTCTGTTCATATTTTGCTTATTTTAAAGTTTTTCTAAGAGTATTAAATACTTTAACAAAAAATTCTTAGCTTAAGGTCCACTGCCTAGCTTTTTCCAGAGCTTTCAACCACATCTTATGGTCTTCCTCAGTTTGCTCAGTTGTCATAGAGACATCTAACTGTCAGCAAATCTATTTCACAGCATGAATTACATAATGTTGACATATGTAATATACAGCTTGATGTAAGTTCCAGATGTTTTAAAACACAAAGACCTCTTCCTTATGATGGCGTCCATCCACCATTATCTAAAAATATTATTTTTTCTGGGAACGATGTGTGACCAGGAAATAGTTAATAAAATATGTTTCCTGACATATTAGTCAGCTGGATGGAGGGTAATAAGAACCAGACATGAACTGAGTTCACCCCTGAGTATGGAATCTGTTGAGCGGGTGTTATTTCTAACTAAATACATTCTTTGTTTATCTGTCGCTCTGTCATTTAAAGCTTCCTATGCAAGAATCAAAAAGAGGCATCTGGAGCACAAAGTGGAGCAGATACAGTCTGGCAGAGTCACAAATAAACAGACAAACTGCTTGTTATTAACTCAGTTTTTAAAAGGATTGTTGTTGTTGCACTGCCCACAGATTATGTTAAAGAGGACTTATTATGCTCATTTTCAGGTGCATACGTATATTGGGTTTCTACTAGAACATGTTTATGTGCTTTAATGTAATTAAAAACGCTTTATTTGTCTAATACCGGCTGTGCTGCAGCACATCTTTTCAACCTCTGCCTGAAATGCTCTGTTTGAGCTCTGAAAAGCCCAGTCTGCTCTGATTGGTCAGCTGGACCACTGTTGTGATTGGTCAACCAAACCAAACTCTTTGGACTCTGCTCCAGCTCCGCTCTAACTAGCTTTATTTGAGGGTGTGCCAAACTAGCCATTAGGCAGGCATTATGCAAATGAATTACTTGGTGACATCACCACGTTACAGAAGAAAAGGCGGGACTTCAATCAAGGCATTTCAGGCAGTTCAGGAGCAGTGTTTCTATGGGGGAAATTAACTTCCTTTGGCCTGGACGTTTGGCTTTGTAACTTTGCAGACATTTTACATGCACAAAAAAACTATATAACACACTAAAGGAAAGGGAAAATGCACAAAAGCATAATAGGACATCTTTAATATTACGGTTGTAATCAGAGATCACTGGTATAATATATTGTTTTTTTATTTGTGCTGCCATCTGTGATCATCTCTCTACAGGGCAAACTGGATGCTTTGTGTGTCTTCCTGAGAAAAGGCTATGATCGAGTGTCTGTGATGCGACCTCATCCTGGAGACAAGGTGAGACACAATGACAAGCCAGAGACGACAGAATAATGGAAAGCTGTGACTTCCTCTATGGAATGATGAAAAACAGGATAAGCTCTTTACGGCTGTAAGATAAGAACACTTTCAAAACAAAGCAATTAATAAGATTGTGACCCGACCATGTCAACCTTTGGCAGGCAGACGTGATAAAGAATTTGCCAAGAGCTCAAATTCATGACCTCTGGAAATGAGGCATAAAGGAAGTTTGGAGCAAAGGATCAAAAAATCGTATATGCAAGACATGAATTACACGTTTTCCATGGACTAAACATTTTTAAAAAGACAAAGCTGCATCAAAGTGACTTTGAGCAAAACCCTCAAGTGGCAAAGAGAGTAGACAAAAGGTAAAAGCAACTGCAGTATTGTCTGGAGGAATGCTCTCGTCTGCAGAAGTCATTTAGAGTAGATGCTCCAGCTCCCAGCGTCAGCTCGACTGGGCTGGCAGGAATGCTGTTTCCTTCCATGACACTCACTAACGGAGGAATTTCCTCTTTCCATCTGTTGAGAGCTGTACCCCTCCAAGCCTGCCAATCGCTGTACCACAGTAATTGTTCATGGAATATCTGCTGTTTAGCTTTTCTTTTACATCTCACATTGCACAGTTCATAAACAAAACCAGCCTCTACAATGATCTCTGATTACTTTTTGTTCTTCTTTATTACAGGGCAAGTGCATAAACTTCACCCGCGACAAATCTTACCCTGCTCCTCGCTATCCCATCTACCACCATCCCTCCACACCCGTCTACACTTTGCCCCACAGCTACCGGCGTCGTCCGTCAGAGGGCAGCCAAGTCTTCCATCTGCCCCCTTCGCCAACTTCAACGCTCCCCCCTCTGCCGTCCACTCCTCCCCCGTCCTCCACCACCCCTCCCATGTACACGCCACCTCCAAACAGAGCCCTGCCTCCTTCCAACATGGGCTCAATCTCTGCACCCCCCTCTCCAACTGGCTCCCTACCGCCTCCACCTCAGGGTCCACCCCCGTGCAGAGCGCCTCCTCCGTCACGCCCTCCTCCACGCCCCAGTCATGAGAACCTCTGATGATTAAAATAAAACACAAAAAAGGATCCAAGTTCTGCAGGATGGAAACCTTAAAGGATCCTCTCACTGTGGCTCTGTCTAAACTGAGTGACTGTTTAACGTTGAGGCTGCAGCCGGTGATTCAACTCAACACGCATGATGTGCCACGAACGATGACTTGGACATTTAGTGTATAGCGAGCACAGCTTTGGCTATTAAATGCTATAGGAGCTAAGCAATTTATTCATCTTTTAAGAACTTTTCTTCCTAATATCAAATCAGACACATTGGTCAAGCATTGTGATGTGCTACAGAGTCGTATAAACTTGCATTTTAGCCTTTGCCTGATGTGAATCTTTTGATTTGAACGAATAGTTCACTGCTTTGCGCAGTGAAAAACTATAATCATTACTGAGTTTGACAGCAGAAAATCCAACGGCTCAGCAACTGCATCATGTGTTTTATACATGCAAGACAGTGCCGTCTTGGAAAATGTATATTTTGTGAATGAATATTCATTAAATCACAGAAATATATACAGGATGTATATTTTCATGATCTTTTTAGGTAACGGTATGGAGGGCAGTTAAAGGAATAGTTTGACATTTTGGGAAGCACATTTTTTTGCGTGTTTGTGTGTATGGACACACAAGGTTTAACTTGTTTATTGGTGAGTTTAAGAGGTGCTGGTAGGGACATTTTATATAACTTTTTCAGTGTGTAGACATGAATGGTATCAATTCTCTCATCTAACTCTTAGCAAGAAAGTGTATTTCGCAAAATGTCAAACTATTCCTTGAAGATTTATACATTAATGTCATAAACGTCTCACAAGAGTCCCCTACAGAGAGACAAGCCCAATGAATGCTAATAAGATCTAAAACCATACAGTTAGAAACCAGAGACTTTCATTTGTAAAGCTGTCTGCAAGAAGCTCTTAAAACACAGGAGTTACATATTTGGCTGACTGTAAGTAGCTATTTAAAGGGGACACACCTTTGGGACTGTCTACCAACCCACAAACTGTGAAATAAGACAACCCAGTCAGGTTTTTGTAGACTGCCTAGAACAGAAAACATGTGATTCAACAAGTCATTCAGATTTGGCTCCCCTTCCTATGTCACATGCAGGATCATTAGAATATACCACCCACAGCTTGAGAACTACCTTTGCAAAGGTGCTCCATATTTTTCTTGCAAGCCAATCAGAGCAGACTGGGCTTTTTCAGAAGGGGGTCTTAAAGAGACAGACGCTAAAATGGAGAGTTTCAGACAGAGGGTGAATACAGGTATATTCAGACAGACAGTATGAGAAAAATAAAGTGTTCTTTGAACATAAAAGCATGTAAACATGTTCTAGTAGAAACTAGACTTGCCACGGTAGTCGGTGTTACCGGTGTTACACGGTGGTCGGGCACACACCGATTACATTATGTACCCACCGACGTTTTGCTTTTTTTACAGAAATAAAACCCATTTAGTTCATTTTCGTGAAGTGAAAGCGTCTGCTCTGTACGGAGTCCTCAGCTCAGAGTAGCAGGTGTCATATTTCACACACGGGACAAGAGAGTTGACAGACGAGACAATGGCGGAAGATTTGGAGTCGAAGCGAAAAGCAAAAGCGCCTATTTGGCAATATTTCAGATTTAAACCCCAATGCTATAAGGGAACCATAACGTTAATGAGGCAATCAGCGTGAGGAGGACGGAGCGGTCGCAGCCGGTGTGCGCAGCGGAGCAGAGCCAGGTGGAAACCTGCGACCTCGTAGCGAAAGCTCTACCGGAGAGGCCAGACACAGTCACCCGATGTTATAGATCAAAGTAAGCGCGCTACACATATTGACCGTCATCTTTTCTTGTAAAATGTCCGGTGTAATCGGTAACACTGGTGTCATAAGTTTATTAACCGGTGGGAAAATCCCTAGTAGAAACCCAAAAGCCAAGTATGAACCAGGAAATGAGCACGATATGTCCCCTTTAAAGTTACATATAGCATAGACAAAAGTGACCTTTGGAAAACCACTTTAGACTGATTTAGCGGCCAGAATGGCAGACTGCAGTTTTTGAGTCTTGTTATTAGATGTTTGGTTATGGTTTACCTGTTCTTCTGCCCTCACTCACTCAGCGTGCATGTAGGTGCACAACTATGCGGGTAGCTGAACACACTTCCAATGAGGGTTGAAGACAGCAGACGGCCTTTGAGGTTTTTACTGGAGGCAATTGTGAAACTGTAAAAACAGCATTGGGAAACAATGAGATTCCATAAACAAGAGTTATATCAAATATGACTTTGTAAGATGGATTCAAAAAGTGTAGACTAGCTGTCAAATTCTGCTTCATGTCAGGAAGAAACAAAGTGTCACAGGTGAAAGAACAACATTGAGGAAGTACAACAGTAATTAATCTAACGTTAGTAAACATACACAGGAAGTCCACAGGCGTAAAAGTAAAAGAGTAAAATACACAACAGCATTTGTTGAACAATTACTTCTTAGAATTAGCAACAGCAGCACATTAGCTCCGGACAGCTAGCACAGTAGCTAGCTTAATTAGCAGTAAGTAGATCATGGAAAAACTCAAATAGGCTAGATTTAATCACAAAAAGGAAGTATACTTACAGATAACGCTCGAACAGTTACATTTAAGGAACAGATAAAAGATGTCGGTCATGCTGGCTCGCTGTCATGACTTACTGTCGGCCTACAGAGAGACTTGAGTAGAAGAGGCATCGTTAATGTTATTAGTTACACCTGTGCTTTCACTGCTATGACAAGTCTAAATGTTTATCATGGGAATTATTTGTGAGGCATAGAGGGAATACATTTTACAGTCAGAATGATCTCACTCTCAAATAAAATGGGGGATAAATATAGCGCAAAACATAGTAAATATGGAGGGATTTCAGACACAGAGCAGGACTTTTATTGCTTGGTTACATCATGTAATAAACCCAACCTGAGCGGAGGTCTAATCAGCAATTAAAAGCATAATGAAGCATAATTAAAAACACCTGTGTGGGTGTGCAGGGCCTTTAACTTTAAACACAACTGATCAACTAATGGTGCCTTCAAATGAAACTCGTGAGCTCGTGTTTACAACATGGGAAGTCGTGTACACGGTATTCTTGGCGTTCAAGTGGTTAAGTCGAGAAGAACACGGCTGCTAAGCAACGGCAATATTAACGTTACTGTTGATGTGTAGAAGCCACAGAGGCTAATAATTTAGCAAGCTAGCAAGCGGGTAACATAATGAAGGATAGGCAAAGGCATAATGAATATCAACATTTTCCTCACATATAAAGTTACGAAGAAAAACAATATATGACTAAAATTACAATATATTCACTTATTATGTACCGAAAAATGAACTTTCATGGCCTCCGCCATTTCTGACATCATTACGTCACAACTTGTGAACTCGGAGCTTTCAGAAACTTACCACTTACAAGGTTGTGAATACCACAAGAGGGGGGCGTTCATATGGGCTAAAGTCGTGAACACGATAAACACAACCTCATTTGAAGGCACCATTTGTCCTAACAATGAAACTAAAGGCGTTTTAAACCAGGCCCCTGGTTACAACCAGACAAGTTAAAGGTGCAGTGTGTAGGAGACTGGGGGCATCTAGCGGTGAGGTTGCAGATTGCAACCAACTGAAACATCTCCCGTGTGTGTATGCAAAAACGCGAATGTCCCTATCTAGAGCCAGTGTTTGGTTTGTCCGTTCTGGGCTACTGTAGAAACATGGCGGCCGGCTCTGTGAAGAGGACCCGCTCCGTATGTAGATATAAACGGCTCATTCTAAGGTAACGGAAACACAACGATTCATATTTTCAGGTGATTATACACTAAAGAAAACATACTTTAATTAAGATTAAATTCCTTTTCTGCCAACATATCCCCTAAATGTTACACACTGTTCCTTTAAAGGCCATTAAATATATTAGGATATATATAAATTCACTTTAACTAAAGTATTTGCTTTAAACAGATTTTTTATAAATTGTAAGTTTGCTTTGATGCCTGCAATGCTTTCAGAAAGTACACAGTAATAATACAAAAAACAAAAATAAGGCTTTACATCTTTGACAAGAGGAGGTGAGCTGCAGTTGAGATGGGTGTTACACCTGGTAAAGGTGCCCCCAGATGTCTCCATACAAAGATACTTTGGTCAACACCATTATGGAAAAACTGGAGGAATTTGCTGTGAAAAGCACATCTGGGCTGCTCTGCTTTCCTGGCTGGCACTGCAGGAAATGTGCAAATGCTAGAAAGTGGCTGGATTAACAGAAGGATGAATAACGTGAATTATTTACTTTATTTATAACTCTGAACAGTTTGGAGTAAATAATTTCCATTTTGGGTAAAATGTGTATAGACTCTCTAAATAAAAAACTTTTCAGAATTTGAAATTATGCAACAAGCCAAATGAGCGGCCAGTCAGCTGACTCTTTTTTCCACTCAGATCTACTAAAATAAATCCTAATATAGCTTTTCCATGTGCTTTTAGATCTTTCTTCATTTGTAAATGCTTTCACAGATGCACGCATACGGACTCGCAGACCTGTGGGCAGTGAGCTCATGGAGGCGTGTCTGAGAGGACTGCCAGAAGCCGAGGCAGTCGGATTCAAGGCAGACAATAAAATCAAAATCCAACTATGATGCCATGGAGATCTGGAAGAGGTATTCACGCAGCTTAACACTTTACGGGTGAGGTTAACAAAATGTTTACCTTCCTGTTGAAGAGCATATAACAGGAGCATAAAGATGGGACAAGTTAAGCCTTTTGGGGCCACTTAAAAGTATTTTTTGTCTATTTTTAATCCTTTTTCCTCTTTGTTTTTTTTAGCTTTGTTTTGGCAGTTTGTCCTTTTTACTGTCAAACATATAACGCAATATTAAATTCTCTCATTTCTAACAAAACAAAACCATATGAATGATCAAATCAACTTCCTTCTTGATCTTCCTTTACTAATTTTTAGACCCTCTATGTTTAGTGCCATCTGTGACATCAGTAAATAACCCCACAGCACATGAATATGTTTCACTTTAAGGAGGCTTAGCAGTGGCCTCAACTTGGCGTAGTGACACAGTCTACCTTGGCTGCACAAACAATGGCAATCACTGACGTCACACAGCTAATCAGCTCCACGGTGAAGCAACCTCACAGTGTAGCTTTACACACATCCATGAGCTAATTCACAGGAAAGCCTCAGACTTATCTATTTCCATTTACGTACACAAATCCTGACATGTTTACTCTGATGAAATCAGCTCACGACCTGGCTCGCTCTCCTCTTTTTCCATCTCTTACTAAATCTAAGCTCACATGACGTTTTACGTATTGTTGAATAAAAACAAGCAGCTCATATTTCACACAACTCACCCTTTTCCTCCTCAAGTATGCAGAAGTTTAAGCTGCATGTTTTAGTGCTGGTTTATTGGGGGATCAGATCTGACAGACACCTGTGTTTATATTGTTTTTTCCATTTTACCTCTTTATTTTCTTTCAGCTAGCATGAATAAAAATTAAGATAAACTAAAATTTTTCCTGGAAAGAGTCTACCTTTGGCTGCCCTGCCTCAGAGTCAAGGACAAGACTGCAATAGTAGCATGTGGAGCCACAACATCCTGCTGCATCTACAGTAGAATAAAGAAGAATAGGGACTCATCATCCTCACAAAGTAAATCTCAGCAAGTCTGTCAACACACTAGAGACATGAAACAACATCTTCAAAACCCTGCGGCACTGTATATTGTTGTCTTCTTAACCAAAATGTGAAGCAATTTTTGAAAACGGTCATTATATTTGGGGAAAAACAGGAGTCCCATGTGCCCAAATACTACATACTAGTAAGAAGAAAATGTCTGTATCTCAGAAACTACAATGAGCACAATGAAGTATTTGGTATCTATGAACTCATAACAAGTTAAATATTAAATATATGCACACATACAATATGCAGTTTAAAGGAAATCATATGGAAAACCTTTAATAAACACAATTTTTTTCGTAATTTTTTAAAAATCCTGACTTTGACTATTAATAAAGGTGTCATTTTTCATGTGATCTAAAAATGTCAAAGTTGTACTGTTAGATACTTTATGTCCGTAACAAATTTCAAGACTTTTGACCAATCAGAATAGATGTGGTATTTTTCTCCTATATCACACTAAATATATTTTGGGCACAAATGAGTTAAAAGCCTGGATCCCCTAATATGAAACAGGTTGGCAATGAGGCACAAGTAGAAAGGATGCCATTATGTTTACAAACCTTTAATAAAATCAGTTTAATGTTTTCACTGACAACATGTCCTAATGTCCAGTATTAATAGCCAGATAATATAGAAGTATACTGTTAGCATGGTAAGGCAGCACGGTTTACAAAAAGTGCTCATCTGTGACAAGGTATGAAGCAAAATTAGAAGCAATCAAAGAAATCTTTTCACTTTTAAGAGAAACTTACTGAAAAGTCGGCACGGTAGAGATGATGTTTTTTTTCTTGAGAATCCCTTCTGACCTGTCACTTTAAGCTGCAAGACATTAGTGAGTTTGAACCACAGACACGATGTGTTTCATTTAAAATACCAAATAAATATAAAATACCTTTCAAGAGAACTATAAAATGTCCATAAACACTGATGCAGTTTGTTGGAAAATGGCAACACCAACCTGCGAACAATTACTAAGCAGTAAAGTAGGTAAATTGAGCTTGAAATCATTAAAGTCCAGCAGAGCTCTCTAGTGACCAGCCATTTGGGATTTTGCGTAACTTTTCTTAAAATCTTTATAGAGTTAAACAGTGCTTTCACCGTAAATATGAAAGTAATAACTGCATGAATATTTTTTGTCCTTCAACTGTGTGAAAAAATGTTTCACACTATTACATTTAATCTCCCATGATTTCTTTGGCTTGAGCAGAATATTCAGGTATCTTTTGCAGCACTTACCTGCAACCATTTTGGAACAATAACACAACTGGTATTAAAGGCACAAACCGTAATCTCAATACAAACAAAAGGGTAAGAAACTAGAAAAGGGGTAGAACCTGCAATCACTGCCAAATCCCCTGATTCGACTGTTGTCAGGCCATTAAGTAGGCGTTATCAGTCGCTATAAGCACCATAGATGCGGGTCATTAGAGGCCTGCTACGTTGTAAAACTGAATGAAACATCACGTTTTGAACTCAAACAAATGGGCTTCTTTAGGTTTAGGCAAAAAAACAGTTAGGTTTAGTAAATAAAACTACAACTTCTTTAGGTTTAAGCAAAAAAACAGTTAGGTTTAGTCAATAAAACTACAACTTCTTTAGGTTTAGGCAAAAAAAAACCACTTTGTTAAGTTTAGGGAAAAACACAGTGTTTTGGGTTAAAATAACAACAAACTCAAAGACAACTACACATTGTTGTTTTAAAACTGTCTATACTACAGCGCCTGACTTCCGCTTCTGCTCCGGTCATAATTACTACGGTCGAACTACTGTCTACTACGGCCGCCGTCGTTTTCTTTCTTTCTGTGATCTACCATGTGAAGTAGGAGGAGTAGTAGGCCCCTATTGATCCACATCTATGGGGCTTATAGCGACCGATAACGCCTATATAATAGCCTGATAACAGTCTTTCGGCTGGCCAAATTGATTGACATGTTTTTAATACAAAGACTGAATCTGAAAACTTCATCTCTAAGCCATCGTTTTCCGATGCTGTTAAATATTACAGTAAACAGTAACGTTTGTAAAGGTCTGAGTAAAACAGACCCATATTTTCAATTATGAAACACACTAAATGCTTTTCATTCATTACTTGAATAAAACTGTTATTTACATGGTTAAAAAAAACAGATCGGGCCTTTAACAAAACCCTTTTTCATATCCTAAATTCAGTTTTAAGTCCAGGACCAATCCTTCAAGTTCATCTTAAGAACTTCTCAGTCCAAGTTCACACTGTTTGTTAACTAAGTGCTGAAATGATGCACTGATATGCTCAGACTGAAAGCAAAACACATGACTGAGGTAGAACATTAAGTTTAAACAAGTAAATAATAGGTAAAAGATTACTTTACTTGTTTTAATACTGCAGTAATAATAATAAAAGTAAAGCTACATTTGAATTTTGGGTAATACTGCGACTGAACTCTACTCTAGCTCAGAGAAGAAAGCTCTGATTTTGATTATATAATCAAGGTTTCCCCTGAGAGCATCTTGGTTGGAAAGGTGCAGCAGTGAACGGGTCATCCAGAGGTCTTCCCCCGATGGTCCAGGAATGCAGAGGCCCCACCGCTACCGAACCCACGGCGGCCTGCTGACCGATCCTGGAGACGACCCGGTGCACCGTCACCGGCTGCTGGAGCAGAGGCGCCTCCCGGATACCAAGAGACCGAGGACCGGGAGGAGCTGATACTGGGACCAGGTGACACTGTTTGCTGGTTTGAATCCGCTGTGTACCAGATGTAAATATGTGAGTGTTATCAGGAACAGCTTTGGGGGTTTCCTGCCTCTTTCCAAACGGCGCCTGGAGGAAAACATCAGATGCCTCAGCAGGTTTATGAGATGTAGAAAAGGAGGATGCCATCGTGCTTTCTTTTCCCGGCGTTTTAAAAGGCGCCAGCTGGAAGACATCAGAGGTGACCGGGCTGTTTGGGGGCTGGAACTGGGATACTTGGTCGACAGGTATGAAAGGCAGGCCGGTGGAAGCGGCTGGTATTGCACGGTGCTGTATGCTCCTCTCGTCTGATGGCAACATGTGTTTATTATAGACACATGCAGCAGTCATCTGCTGGAGCCTTTGATTCTCCTCTGTGAGCTGCACAGAAGCCACAGTCTGAGCAGCTTGCAGTACATTACTGCTGAGCTCCCTCTGCAGGTCTGTGTGTGGAAAAGAAGGGAGAAAGTTCAGATATGAAGACATTTGACAGCTTTGCTGAACTCAATCTATGCAAGATATAATATTTTGCTATCTATGAAATTAACCATCACAGAAAGGAATGTTATTTGTATTCTTCACTTATGTGCTTTTAGACTTCTCTGGTGGTTCCCAACCTATTTTCCTTGAAGCCCCCCCCCCTACTTGCATCTAAGAAAAGCTGAGCCCCCCCCAACATCATCAAATTTAAAGAAATTAGAAAACCTCGAACAAAATCATCAATTTCAATAAAGTGATTCAGTGTATTTAATGATTTAGTCTTTTTTTTTTTATTAAATCAACTTTCTTTAATGAATAGAACAGTTTTTGCCAAGTGATGATATCTTGACTGATTCGCTATAATATGATCTCTTTTTTGTAACAACTTCATTAATTTACTACAAAAGCATTAAATCCCAAATTGATTATTTTGTTATTGTGAAAAGAAAGAGAAATGGATTGACATTTCAATGGGGCATGAAGGTCTTACCTGAGTAGAATTAACCTGCTAACTGAGCAAAATAAGAATGATTAGTGCATTACACAATTAAATCTCCCCTACTATATTATGCTACAAATGAACAAAACCTTTTATAAGCCCTTACTATCCCACCCAAAGTACTTCATGCAGATATCTTTGCATGCAAGTCTGATGGGAAGTAATTAAAGGAGAACTCCATCGATTTAGCATCGCACTGCTGTAACATCGTCAGACTCAAAATGGAAAGTTTAGGGAAAAAAAAGAATAAAAATTGATGCATCAGAAACAGAGATATTGTCTTCTTCCTCGACAAAACCTGGTGCCTACATTACCCATAATGCAACTTAAACCACAGACAGTTTAGTCAGAGACTTGGGTGTGTTATGCTAGTAGCGGCTAATATAGCCTAGAGTCGCTAGCCTCGAGCAGAGATGAGGAGCGGTCTGCAGAGGTCTGGTAAGATCAGTTCTTTCTAACTCCACACCCCCACATTTTTGTCATATTCAAACTTGTAGTTTTCAGCACAACTTTATCAGGATTTACAAAACTTTGTGCAGCTCCCTCTGGAGCCAGAAAAGCCTTTTTTTTCACGTACATATACAGTAGTACTCCCCAAGGCCTGTAAACAGACTGTGAGATCAGACTATGTCTAAAGCAAAGTTGTTATAAATGTGGAATATACTTTTAAATGCTGAAATTTTTTCCTTTTACTGACAAAATATTATGAACCCAGTAATTTTCCAGTAGTTCAAAGTAGTCCATCGTACATTTGTTTAGTTACATCAACCAATATTCTGCACAACAAAGAAAATCTTACAATCAATACTCAACACGTTGACATTCACATTTGTATTTTATTTGCCATCCCTTTATAATTCTTTAATTATCTCACAAAAATAGAAGGAGCACACGATACCACAGCTCTGACGCGGGTTTGGGCCATAAAGACGAGAGGCGTCTCAAAAAAACACTCAATAGTATCAGATAAAATCGACAGCTTTCATTTTTGGCAAAACAACAGAGAAAATGAGGGGCGTCTGTTTCACATCGAGGACTAATCTCACTACCCGCTTGGCTTTACCGGTTACAACAGCACACTGGCGGCTACAGGGAGAAAGCTCGGGAGTTGCATAGGTTCAAACAGTAACTGCAAGTTGTTCAGAGGAAGGATCATAAAGAGGATGATGAAAACAACATAAGCCTTCAGTTGCACATGCAGCACCTACAGTAAACACACCTGGGAGACGGGTGTTTGAAACCAGCCTCTCCTTTAAGTTTCTGCAAATATATTTCATAGATAAAATTCTAAAATTTAAATCAGGAGCTCTACTCAAAATACTCTCAGTCTCGGGGGTTAATTAATAAAATTGACATAAATGATACAATGATCATTAAAGAACATGTGAATCAGTCACTAATTGTGCTTTTGGCACCATTATTCTCAAATTCTGAATTTTAAGATTCAGTTTTGAGTTGATTTATTTTATACTGCTGCCTTTACTTCAGTCATTCAAAAGGTAACTAGACACTTCATTCAATATTACAAGTATGCAAGAAGACTATATATAACTAGCATGTTGAAACCCATAAAGATTTGTGCACTTTGTCAGCATTAAACCACATTACGGCTGGGCGATACGGGGAAAATCAAATATCATGATATTTTTGACCAGATACCTCGTTATCAATATTGTGACGATATTGTAGGGTTGACTGTTGGTACTTTCCAAAATATTTAGACAATTATATCTTAGATAAATAAATAAAACCAAGAAAATACCGACCGTTGGACCGTTGCCATGGTAATCCTACTCAGTATTTGAATGCTTTGTTTTTTGTTATATATATATACACAAGTATGTAATTATAATGTCTAAATCCCCAAATAGCCCATGAAATAAGGAATAATCCCACAACATTAATTATTATTAATTATTCTCAGACGGATATCGTTGTTTGTTGTGTGTAGAGGTGCATGTGTGTACAGTAGTTCGGGACAGCCTGACACTTATGCCATATTGCAATATTACGATATGCAAAATCTAAGACGATATCTTAGTCGCATATCACAATATCGATATAATATCAATATATTGCCCAGCCCTAAACAATATGACTAATTTGTTATCATTCAATACTTTGTTATGCATCAATACCAATTAACAAAAAAAAAAAAAAAGAAAATCCTCATTATGTCTCTTGAATCTCTGAATTATTACTCTGCCACCTCAAGAAGGGACTATTTTAAGTAGACCTCACAAAAACAATCACTTTCTAACATGACAAAATGAAAAGATGGAGGTAGTCTTCCCACTGTCATCATGCACGAGAAGCCAAATCATTTCGTTTGATCCTACAGAAACATTTATATTGCTGATTGGAGCTGATTTTTTTCAAACCCTGGACTTGATGCTGAGTGTTGTATGTCAACCTTTTCACACTTCACAGAGCCCCTCACACATTAAACCCTATCAGACAACTTGTCTTAACTTCCAGAGGACAGTGAGACCGGGGGAGCGGTTAAGCCAATACAACTCTCAGATGTAGCTCGCACTTCCTGAGAGAATTTAGGGGGGGGGCTGTGCTTTCAGAAGAGATTTTGACGACAACGTGACCGTCGCCATATTTGCAGCAAACAACAACACAAGTAGGCTACTGGAAAACACATCCAACAATTCTGACTCCACGCACACACATACATACTTATCATAACACTGTATACCAACACACATGAACAGAACATTCAACAACACTGCCATGCTTTTTGATATGAGTTTCTGTGATCACTAAAGCCGGTAAAGCGAAAACAAAGCTTTACAAAGCACAAATTTTTCAGAAAAGAGTTCTAGTTTAGCAATGAAATGAAAACAGGACTTAGATTCAAGAGGTTAAGCTCCCACTTTCCAGAAAACCGTCAGCTGTTTTGAATAAAAATATAATCCTTCATCAGTCCGTGTAAACAAACAGAACACAGGCTCACGTTCTTTTCACAAAAGGTAGAGGAGGTGGATTAAGACATGGGATTCAGCCTAATCTCCAGGTTGAACAAAGACTAGGATTATCATCTATACATTTGAATGTACTGACAATAATTGAGTAGATATAACCAAGAAAAGAAAACTTTCTCAACACACAATTCCACAAAGAGGAATGAAATATTTATATAGAGTATTCTTCAATATTATTCAGTGATTATGGTGTCAGAATCATAGATATTTTTTTTTATTATAGACTAATATTTATTTCTTACATTCATTCTCTAACACTCTATTCATATTAACATTTATTAACAGGAAAACAATGTCATTTTCAGTCATATATCGATCACATATACGGATATATATATGGATGGATATATGAGATTTTCACAAGTAAAGCAATATGTTTTCCACAAGTAAAGCTTTATGACAAATGACTTAATATATACACGGGAAGAAGAACCAATTCTATGGTCTGGATAAGAGCCTGCAGGGGTTCGCAGATATCTATTTACATAAATTAGGAAATGGCAGGAATGTAGGAAGGATTGCACAATGTGGAATGAATGCTCGTGTTGATATTCAAACAAAAAAGTGCAAGTGAGTGAAAATCATTTTTTTAAAATGCCATATTATCATTTATTATTAGTTTCTGTTAGTGCCAACAAGTTACCTGAATAGTCATGAATGGTCTCTCTCTCTAGATAAAAGCTACTTTATATTCCTATTACTGCTTATTATTTCAAATCATTGTCATGATTTCATGCATCTTCTATTGATATGGCACACTGCTATAAACACTGTTAAATGACCCCGATTTGTCATTTAGTTCCAAAACAACCTATTGCTTGCCTTGAGGATAAAATGAAAGATAATAGCAAATGAGAACGGGTCCTCGTTTGAAAAGTTTGTCTGTTGGACATTATTTTGTTCTATAGTTATATTTAGAGTTTAGCTGATATACTTTCTCCACCAGTCAGCAGTTTATTCACAGATTATTTTATGGCACCTCACTGATCAGGGAAACGTTTAGTGTCCTGCTCTTCTCTTCATCACAATAACTCAGTATGGTGTTTATGGCTGTTTTTGTTTCCAGATTGTAATTTTTAATCTAATCTATAGCAGCTTTACATTATTAAAGATATTCCATCCAACGGCCCTGACAGAGGTCACGTTTATGCTACTGTGCAAATCAGGCTCCATGACTAAGTTTCCCTTTTATAGATGAAATAAACTGACCTCTCTTGATCATTTAACTCTTCCATGGTTTCTACTTTTAAAATGTGCAAATAAATCTGGGGAGGAGAATTTAAAAAAAGGCAAACGACGACAATTTCACTTGTGCACGATAATAACTACGACCACTTATAACTATGCCTATTGTACATTACAACAATGATCTTCTATTGTTTGCTATTAGACATAATGCGATATTGCTCAAACAAACTGGATAGCGATACTATATCCTGATTGACAGAGAGAATGTAACGGTTAATCTTTAGAAAGGATGATGTTAGTGTTCTGGCCACTCTTTAAACCAAATGGACGATACATGATGTGTACAACAAAGAGAAAAATGTGAGTGAGAGGGTGAGAGATGAGAGGTGAAAAGAAGCCAGATGATGCGATTGATACGGCGGAGAGGACAGGTATGAAGAAGCACTGAAAGGCGTTTCTACTGTAGGAACTAGAATGGAGATGACAGCCGAGGGGGGTGCAGGGAGCTAGCTCTGACAACAGTGCTGATTGCCGTTATGCTATGCCAGTCTATAATCCAGTGTTACAGCTTCTACAGAGAGGGGCAAAGGGGGGGGGGGTGGGGGCGCCTACAAGTCGATGAGCTGATCCACCAGCAGCAGGGAGCGGGCCAAGCTGGGCAGGCTGGATTCAGAGCCGCCACTGTTACTGCGCGAGTGGCCTCCTGAAACTGGCCGGAGAGACAAGGAGGGGGAGGCGGGGGGGACGAGACGAATACAGGCAAACAGAGAGGTGGGGGGGGGGGAGCAGAGGAGCGGGAGTCACAGTAAGCAAACAAAGCAGTCAAGGAGGGAGAGAGAAAGAGAGAGAGAAAGAGAGAGGGCAGAGTTTACCCATTTACCTCTACTGGTTTAAAAACATTCTGAGGATGCAAAAATAGTGCAGGCACCTGATCCTGTTATCAGTAGGACGATTCACCAATACTTGGTCACGATACTTGGGTACCAATTCGATATGTATTGCGAATTCTACAAGTTTTGCGATTCGATATTATGATTTATTGCGACTTTTTTAACACTAGACCATGG
>CAKAKR010060352.1:1822-12267 GCA_916700685.1 Adelosebastes latens | reverse complement strand
TGTATTTGGGTAGTTGGCTTCGCCACATCTGATGTGTTTAGTTTATGCTTCACATAGACAAGGTCTTGCATGCAAACTAACCATCTTTTCTAACCCACTGCATTATCTGACACACATAAAGATCACATACATAAACTGTGAATTAGTCAAACATAAACATACAGCTTCAGATAATCTTAACCCCCACATCACCCCCCTCTCTGTCCTTCCTGAGCACGTGTGTTCCGAAGAACGAAGAGGCCATGTGGTGACATGTTGGCGGCCATCTTTGATCCCGCCATCTTTGTAGTTTTACAGTGCTCGCCCCTTTTGTCTGTAGGCAGACATCTTGAGACAAGAGGCCATCTTGTCTCTCTCCCCCTCTCTCTCTCTCTCTCTCTCTCTCTCTCACACACACACACACACACACGCATGCTTACACACTTTGTTTGGTTTGTTTAGTTTAGTTATTTAGTTAGATTAATATTGTGTTTTAAACCTTTATTATCTTGTAAATAAATGTTTGTGCAATATACACGCTGGTCTGGTTAATGTTGTACGAGAGTGAATAATGCCAAACTCTGCTATGTCAAGAACTCTGATATCCTTCAACCTTTACTATCTATTTTGGTTATAGTTATTAATTTAATTATTAATCAACGTTCCAAATTGATAGTTTAGCATATATAATGAGACTATATTAACGTTTTGGTTATTGGTCCCTTATTCCAGGGTGGTGCCCCGTTTATTATTGATGTTTATTGATAATCTTTATTAATATTAATAATTCTATTATTATTTATTAATTAATTTGCTAATAACCAAACCTGTTACTGCCAAATCCCTACATATTGGTGCCCCGTGTGAGGCATAGTATTATTGTTGGCAAATTGTTCATAATTGTGCAATATTAATTTTCAGCATAATTTTTGGTCAAAAATTTCATATTCCACTTCTAAAAAAAACAAAAGTGTTTACATTCTACACCACTAGTCTTCCACAGGAGTAGAAGTCCAGCTGTACTTTTAAACAAGTACATTGTGGTTAGAATTGTGTATTTGAGAGAGTTTGATTATTAACACTTTAAGCCTTTATACTGTTAATTTTAATATCTTGCTTTTGCTGCTAATTCAAGTTAACCTACGCTGTAGACCTTGAAAGCCAAATCCCTACAACACACTGACTGCATCACCTGGACAGGTAACAGGTTACACACTGACTGCATCACCTGGACAGGTAACACACTGACTGCATCACCTGGACAGGTAACAGGTTACACACTGACTGCATCACCTGGACAGGTAACAGGTTACACACTGACTGCATCACCTGGACAGGTAACAAACTGACTGCATCACCTGGACAGGTAACTAACTGACTGCATCACCTGGAAAGGTAACATACTGACTGCATCATCTGGACAGGTAACATACTGACTGCATCACCTGGACAGGTAACATACTGACTGCATCATCTGGACAGGTAACAGGTAACATACTGACTGCATCATCTGGACAGGTAACAGGTAACATACTGACTGCATCACCTGGACAGGTAACAGGTAACAGGTAACATGGGCCAGTGGTGGAAGTTCAGGTACTCCAGGTAACTTGTACTTTATGTGAGTATTTGATGTTGAATGTTTGTGTTGAGTAAATCCTCCTCCTGAAGCTAAATAAACTCTTTAAATGGATCAAAATACATCTTCACTAAGCTGAAAACATCAGAGATACGAGGTTCTACAAACACATGATACTTTTACTCTAAGTACTTTAACTACACTGTACTGCACTATCAATACTTTTACTTTAAGTACTTTAACTACACTGTACTGCACTATCAATACTTTTACTTTAACTACACTGTACTGCACTATCAATACTTTTACTTTAACTACCCTGCACTGCACTATCAATACTTTTACTTTAAGTACTTTAACTACACTGTACTGCACTATCAATACTTTTATTTGAAGTACTTTAACTACACTGTACTGCACTATCAATACTTTTACTTGAAGTACTTTAACTACACTGTACTGCACTATCAATACTTTTATTCGAAGTACTTTAACTACACTGTACTGCACTATCAATACTTTTACTTGAAGTACTTTAACTACACTTTAGTATCAATACTTTTACTTTGAGTACTTTAACTACACTGTAGTATCAATACTTTTACTTTGAGTACTTTAACTACTCTGTACACTGTAGAGTTTTGGAAAATTGAGCATAATATCAAGAAATGTGTCTTGGCAATCAAAAGAAACTGTAATGTGGATTCCCGGAAAGGAAAGGAAAGGAAAGGAAAGGAAAGGACGAGAAAGGAAAGGAAAGAAAGGAAACGAAACGAAATGAAACAAAAGGACTTTATAACTGAAAACCTTTGGCCTGTTTCTCTCCTTCGTTTTACTCTCATGATGACTCAGAGTTTGTTATTGGCAGAAAGACATCATGCCTTTTTAAAAGAAGAAATAGGTGTGGTTTATTTGTCATCCCCTAGCTGTATTCAAGCTGTACTCAGTAACTATGATGTTGCTGTGCAACCATTTCTTTCACAGATTTTTTTCTGATGCACAACCACAAGTTTTATTCCCACACACACTAGTGCTCTGTACAGCTGTTAGATATCACTTCTCTAAAAGTCAGAGGAGAGTGAGCAGTGAAAGAAAAGACTTTGTCTTCCAGCCATGAGGTCCGGATACAACGGGAGAAGACACTGGGAGAATGTAGTTGATAATCAGCACATGAAGCTGAAAGATTTGAAAGTGAAAGCTCGAAACTTGGGAAACGAATGGATCGTCAAAGAAAATATCCCGCCATACCCTCACCCGGAGTTTTATGTGAGTCATCTGAAACACAACACAAACGAAGATGGATTGTGGGGCATCAGGGGGGATGGCGGCTTCAAGAACCCGGGCCGAGGCGATCTGCTGTGGTGGAGTCCTTCCCCCTGGAGGAGCTGCTGATGGGCTACAGCCCCTCATGAGTCACAAATATTTCTTCCGACGCACACACACAGGTTTTATCTCCACATACACTAGTGCTCTGTACAGCTGTTAGCTATCACTTGTCTGAAAGTCAGAGGAGAGTGAGCAGTGAAAGTAAAGACTTTGTCTCCCAACCATGAGGTCCGGATACAACGGGAGAGGACACAGGGAGAATGTAGTTGATAATCAGCACATGAAGCTGAAAGATTTGAAAAAGGAAGCTCTAAACCATATGCTGGGAAACCAATACCTCCGCAAAGGAAACATCCCGCCATACCCTCACCCGGAGTTTGATGTGAGTCATCTGAGACACGACACAGACAAAGATGGATTGCGGGGCATCAGGGGGGATGGCGGCTTCAAGAACCCGGGCGAAGGCTCTCTGCTGTGGTGGAGTCTGGTTTTGGGACCTGATGAGATTAGGTCAGCTGAGAGGAGGCTCCTGGAAACCACCTACCCAGACCGGACGGAGGAGCAGGCCGAGGGACAGCAGAGCTTCCTGGAGAAGTTTGCCACCTCTCCGTCCTTCAACAAGACCTCCAGGCTGGGCTCGTACCGCTTCACATTCCCCCTGGAGGAGCTGCTGACGGCCTACAGCGAGCAGGTACTGTACTGTACTGAGGGTCGGGTTGTACATGTAAACCCAATTTTATTGTCATACATTGTACACAGCACAGAACAGCATACTGCATTTAACCCGTCCTAGTATATTAGGAGCAGTGGGCACAGGACCGGCTCAGTGGAGATCTGGGGCTTAGCCCTGAAATCTAATAAATCTTATAAATATATTCTATCCACCTTATTCCTAGCCCCCATGATGCCTTGTGTGAATTATGAATTACTGACCCTGAACCGGCGTTTTCCATGTTAACGGTATGCTAATCGTCTCTCCTAGAGCGATTGTATTAATAAATCTAGTAAAACATGTGTGAACACCATCAATTACAGCTCAAACAGGATAATGTGATCATAGCTCTGCCTTCTGCGATGGAGGGATGGAGGACGACCTGAAGAAGTGGCCTCAGATAACCTTCACTAGAATATTTAGCTACTTTGTTGACTCAGACGCTACAGACGGTGAAGAGATGAACAATCTGAAAAGCTCTGAGGCAGATCAGTACCTCCTAGGGGTGTAACGATTCATCTACTACATCGATGTATCAATTTATATTCCTACGATACAACTACATCGATAGGTATTCAGCAGGTTGTCCTTCACGGGAGACGTATATCGATATAAAATCAATTTGAAACACAAAAATCGATTGTATCAGTATTAAGGTTTAGCACCTTGTTTTCAAGGACGGCAACGTTATATGAAAGTGTTTTTAAGCACTTGTATTAGTAAAGAAATGTTAAACGTTACTCCGGTTCTCCAGACATGCACCAGCTCTGCCCTCTGCAGCGCGACCATGGCGTACATGCAGACGAACGGAGCACTGGACTCCTCCTCTCTCATCCGGTAGAGCTGGAGGGAGATGAGCAGCGGTCTGCATGAGACAGGGCGGCTTCACCCACAGGAGCTTTCCCAGTGCGCTGTCGGGTTTTCATTCAGAGAAAATGACTTTCCTTTCCCCGTCATGATATCTACTGTATGTGAACACAGCATCAGCCTCACGTATCCAGCCGGAGAGCAGACGGTCCACGAGGCAAATTATCACGACGGGAGTAAAATAAAAAAACAAAACATAAACTCAACTAACCTCAGTGTAACAGAGTTTTAAAATGTTTCTACAGATGTTTTCATGTATGAAAAGAGCCCAAATGAACACTGTAGGTGGACTACTGGATTACTATCAGCAGATTATTTAAACAGCGTTTGTAGAGGAATGATTCTGTCCCAAGCTGTTTGATCACTATCAGCTGTTTGATCACTATCAGCTGTTTGATCACTCAGCTGTCTGATCACTATCATCTGTTTGATCACTATCAGCTGTCTGATCACTGTCAGCTGTCTGATCATTATCAGCTGTCTGATCACTATCAGCTGTTTGATCACTATCAGCTGTTTGATCACTCAGCTGTTTGATCACTATAAGCTGTTTGATCACCATCAGCGGTTGATCTCTGTGTTATTGCTCTACAGTTCATATTGAAAATGAGGACAGAAGCAGCAGGTTAAACCACTGTTCATTTAACTTGAATAGAAGTTGGTTTATTATATTTTGTGTTAAATATTGCACTGCCTTGTATCTTGAGAACTGAATCAGCAGGTCCTGCAGTTGAACTTTTTATTATTTTCTAATCGTTGTGTTTACTTGTTTATATCCATAATTAATTTAACAGTCACACTGACTGAATTTTTGTTAAAAAAAAGTTACTGTATCGATTTCAAATCATTGAATCGTATCGTGTTGCTCTAGATGAGCCAAATATCGTCCTGAATCGTATCGGAACCATGGAAATCGTATCGTATCGTTGTAAAAACGTATCGTTACACCCCTAGTACTTCCACAGTAACGAGGTCCTCGAGTAGTTCATTTTCAATGTACAGTGACTCCATTAAAACCTCTTTTATTGTCTCCAGTTTTGCCAAGGCGCTCCACCCGTCATGCGGGTGTTAGAGACCGTCCTGTACAAACAGGAAGTGATGTACGTTGTGGTGGTCCACAGTCCGGCCAATCAGGAGGAGTTCTCAGACTCTCCTTTGCTGACTGAAGACGACCCAAACGCTGTCTGCTCTTACAAGGATGGCTGCTTCATCTGGAGGGCTGAGGCCATGTGTGGGACACACAAGTAAGAACTAACCACAGACACTCAACTGTCCCACTGTTATTACAGACACTTGAACTAACCACAGACACTCAACTGTCCTACTGTTATTACAGACACTTGAACTAACCACAGATACTCAACTGTCCCACTGTTATTACAGACACTTGAACTAACCAAAGACACTCAACTGTCCTACTGTTATTACAGACACTTGAACTAACCACAGATACTCAACTGTCCCACTGTTATTACAGACACTTGAACTAACCACAGACACTCAACTGTCCCACTGTTATTACAGACACTTGAACTAACCACAGACACTCAACTGTCCCACTGTTATTACAGACACTTGAACTAACCACAGACACTCAACTGTCCCACTGTTATCACAGACACTTGAACTAACCACAGACACTCAACTGTCCCACTGTTATTACAGACACTTGAACTAACCACAGATACTCAACTGTCCCACTGTTATTACAGACACTTGAACTAACCACAGATACTCAACTGTCCTACTGTTATTACAGACACTTGAACTAACCACTTTGTCTCTGGTTTTTGTCAGATATAAGTTGGTCCAGATACCTGAAGAAAAGCTGATGAAAGGAAATGATGATCCGAATTCCATTCAGTATTATCTGTGGGATAATGTCGCTATCGCCCTGCATGTGAAGAATCAGGTACCTTCACTGCTCGTTGTTCTCACTCTTTACAGAGAACCCCATCCCCTTTTTAGTCTTCGTTATTTAGTCTTTTCTCTCCATATTCTAAAGATAAATGGGTCGGGATTTGCAGGTTCTGGGCATAAAACAAACAATTCATCTTATTCATAATTACGATGTTGACATGATCAATACATACAAGTTGTAAACTGGTAACTCCAAATAGGAGTATGCACAACCCAAAGATGAATTGCAAATTAATCACACATTTTCTATCTAGTATTTAATCCTCTTATCAAAATGGGAGTGGGAAAATATGCTGCTTTATACAAATGTATGTATATATTAATTATTGTAAATCAATTGACAACACAAAACAATGACAGATATTGATCCAGAAACCCTCTCAGGTACTGCATTTAGCATACAAACAATATGCTCAAATCATAACATGGCAAACTGCAGCCCAACAGGCAACAACAGTGCCTGTTGGGCTGCAGGAGACTCGTGGGTACCCATAGAAACCATTTACATTCACTGATCTGGAGGTCAGAGGTCAAGGGACCCCTCTGAAAATGGAAATGAGTTTTTCTTTGTCAAAATTCAGCACAAGTTTGGAGCGTTATTTAACCTCCTTCATGAAGCTAGTATGACATGGTTGGTACCGATGGATTCATCAGGTTCTCTAGTTTACTATGATACCAGTATCTTCACTCTAACTCTTCCATTACAACCTAAAAATCACAAGTTGCATTAATGCGTTAAAGAAATTAGTGGTGTTAAAACAAATTTGTGTTATTATGGCGTTAACTTTGACAACCCTAGTTATATCTGATTCCAACATCTCTGACATGACATGAAGATGTTATCAGAGCCAGTGATGGAGTACACACTGCAGTCACTGCAGCACAGAAGTAGATATTCATTCATTTCAGACTGAATTCTATTGTCAGTACATTCAGTATTTTATATCAATAATAGTAATCTGAGTAAGTAAACCTGCAGTCGTTCTGCTCGTCATCTTCTTCTCTTCTTTTCTCTGTTTTAGGTGCTGAACTTTGATCCCATCCGACTGAGAGAGAACCTCAAGTTCTGCCGTGCAGAAAATCCTGGATTGATAAATGGTGTCACATTTGAAGACTTCTCACAAGCTGAAGAAAATGTTAAAGGATTGTGGCCTGACGATCCCGCACCACTGGAGAAGGATGAATAGATAAATGAATTAGCTGTGATGTAAAACAGAAAAATCTGAGTTTGGGAAGGGATGATTCATACAGAGATATGTTCCATTTTAATCACTGTTTTACCCCTATAGACCCATTGTTTTAGATTATAGGAGCAATCCCTGATGGCGCCATGGAAAAGAGAAAGGCCGACTTGCAACATCCTTTTAATGGTGACAAATGAAAATGATCACTTTATCTTGGCTCAAACGAAAGACGGGTTAATGAAAGTGTACACACAGTGGAAATGTATTTAATTATAAATAAATTATATTTTAAATTATAATTATAAATTATTTATTGACTTATTTTCCTTCTCTGTGTGGATGCACATGATGCCATGATTTATCATTTTAATTATAATGTTTGTTTGCCGAACTGCAGAGGTGTGGACTCGAGTCCACATTATTTAAAATTATTAAACTATAATACAGGACGGTGTGAATTTTGTAATCAAGAAGAAACATTAGAACACATTATGCATTACTGTCTGTTGAATCTGGATGAAATAAAGTTGGGATATGATCTACGTGCTCTCTCTCAGAACAAAGAAGTTCTGGTTACTTTTTTGTTCCAATATCTTTGATGGAGAATATGATTCTATTTGTGTGTGTGTTTGTGTGTGTATATATATATATATATATATATATATTATTATTTTTTTTAATTATTTTATTGACAATTTTGAATGACAGCACATACATCAAACAAAAATCAAAACCCGCAACCCAACCCAAAAGTTCACGCACCTGCACTCAGACACATTTACACCCGGGGAGGAGTGATACAAATAACTAAGAGAAAATGATCTAAACCGCATGTCAAGGACAAAACATACATATCATTACATACAGCATCATCCACGTGATCGTTCAATGCAAGCCGTCCATAGTGGGAGTATTCAACAACAGAACAGAGAGAAGGAAAAACAAAACTATCAATATATGAATAGAAATATGCAGGACTGCAGGACGTCACAGATAACTTTAGGAGCTAACCTGAGCTAACTGAGCTAACCTGAGCTAACCAGAGCTTAGCATGGAGCTAGCAGGATCATGTGTTGGGCTGCAGTTAGATGGTGATGAAGAGGAGCAGCTGGTGGTGAAGAGGAGCAGCTGGTCTCAGCAGCCTGCAGAGCTGTAGAGGTGTAAAGGTGAGTGTTTCAGTGTTTCAGTGTTTCCTGTCTATAACCTTTTTTTTTTTTTTTTTTTTTAAATTTATTTGCACATATATAAAACTTAACAAAATCCAGTCAATGAAAACAAAACAAGAACTGTGTGAGGAGAGGTGAAGAAGCCACCTCTCCCCCCAACCCCAGGAGAGAAAAAACACACAATAACAAAAAAGAAAAAGATCTAAACTAACATCATTTTAAAAATACAACAAAAGTTAAACAACAACAAGAAGTACACAAAATGTGCAGAAAAACCTAACCAAACAGTCGAAAACAATCCAATAAAAACAATGTAATACATACACAGTACAGAAGAGAAGAAAATATATCTAAACATATCAAAAGATAATTAGACATCATGAATTAAATGTGATGATATTTTCCTTTTAAAATGTTCTAAGGATAACGAGCTCTTGATTTCAATTTTTCAATTTTCAACGTTTTTATCTATTCTTTTGTTATTATACTGTTTGACTTGCACCAACATAACCAAAGCAAATTCCTAGTATATACCTCTTACACCTGGCAATAAACACCATTCTGATTCTCATTCTGATTCTGATTGATAACATGTATTTTGGTGTTCCATATTTGTACACCACGATATCTGAGGGAGTCCTGGGCCATGTTCTGGTGTAGATGATTAACCGGTCTAGTATTATGTGAATGAATATGAGAATTGGATTTAAAGAAGTTGCTAAACGATGATGGTAAAGAAGAAGGCAAGAACATGTATTTATATATAAACACACATATCTGATAAATATTTATGTCATAAACTGAAAGAATGTTCAGTTTCCTGAACCGTGAACCTGACACATCTGAAGCTAACTGTTAGCCTGACACACACTGACTGCATCACCTGGACAGGTAACACACTGACTGCATCACCTGGACAGGTAACACACTGACTGCATCACCTGGACAGGTAACAGGTAACACACTGACTGCATCACCTGGACAGGTAACACACTGACTGCATCACCTGGACAGGTAACACTGTAGGGACCCACCATTACTGGTGGCAAAGACAATGAACTACGCTTCTCAGGATCCTTGAGTCATGCAGCCATTGGCTGTGGACTCAGCTCAGCAGCCATTGGCTACTGTAGCATTCACACATAGGTGGGAAATTCACCCAGGACAAAACCAGAGGAGTCTCTTTGTTCCTCCTCTTTCTGCTCCTTCTCCTCACCTCCCGACCCTTGGAGGTGAGCTGCTGCTCTGATCTATGGCCTGTTAGGAAACAGCCATAGGAACTCAAGGAACTTCTGCCTTTTTACCTACTAACTTCAAGCAACAACCGCAAGGAAGTTAGCACCAAGCTATCAAGCTGCTGGGAAGAAGTATTCGAGCGATCAGCTTCCTCCAATCTCCACAACTTGATTGGAGCACAGCAAAGACGACATCTTTGACTTGGAACCACAACTTCAACACATGGAATTACAAACCCTTTTCTTCCATGGATTGGTAACGTACTGGGCTTACCTTAGCAGTAGCAATTACACACGGCTGAGCAAGACTGTTCAACTTTGATTTCTAGAATGTACTTGTATTGATATGATTAATGTTATTCATTGAGTTTCACTGTTGTGATATTATTTGTAGTTATTTGTATTTGGGTAGTTGGCTTCGCCACATCTGATGTGTTTAGTTTATGCTTCACATAGACAAGGTCTTGCATGCAAACT
>CAKAKR010060351.1:0-12422 GCA_916700685.1 Adelosebastes latens | reverse complement strand
CCGCGTCAGTCGGCGTCCCGCCAATACCCCGACGCGCAAGGAGGGGCGAGGGCCCGTTCATCGCTGCTCGCAGCTTTAATTAATATTATATTCCATTTGACAACAGGATCTCTCATAGTAATTTACCTTTAGAATATGTAACGTATGTAAAAAAAAACATCAGGTCATATACTGTATGTTATTTGGGACGTCATTGTAATAAAGACTATATAAGTTAATGGACTTTTTGGGGTTTAACAGAGATACGCTATGTTGAACTAGTACTGTGACATCACATATACTGTAGCTCTCCAATGAAAAGAATTCTTAATCTTTGTGGGAATACATTGGTCAAAATGAGAGTTAAATGAGAGAGACTAAATGCATCCTTATTTAGTAGAGACTGACCACGTCCTCAGTTGACCCCGACAACAACTTCATCTCCTCCCTCTCCTTCTCCATGAAAGGAATCAGATAGCCCACCGCCTTCTTCATAACACGAGCTGACTTGATCACCTGCAGACACACAAGGACTTCAAGTTTTATCACATTTTAAAAATGCTGAAATACATAGACATGTTTAATCCAATATAAACAGAGATACATAAGAAGAAATATAGACTGGTCTTGGAATTGATGGCACCTTGAAAGTTGCATTTTGTTACACACTACTGCTGATTGATATAAAACGGATTATATGTATAGGCTTAGTGCTCAGCCTAATGCTATTCAATGTCTGGTAGGACTTCACTGGGAAAAAAAACATGAAATCTGAGGTAAAACCAGTAAGAGAGTTAAAGATCTAGTGTGTAAGATCTGGCAGTATCTAGCGCTGAGGTGAGGCGATTACAACCAACTGAAGGGAACCCGCAAATTGGGGAAACTCTTGCGAGATGGTTAAGGTTAGGCATTGATCTTGAATAGTTAAGGTTAGGATAGGTCATCGGGCAGCGAGTCTTGCGAGAGGTTTTGCAAGTTTTTGCAGATCTCAGATCAAATTTTGCAATTTGCGGGTTACCTTCCAGACACAACCCAACTGAGGCTTCTACCAGTGTGCCAAGCGCGTCAAAGAGTAACGGTGGCCGACAGCGAGTAACATCATCGACTCCGGCTCAAGCAGGAAAAGTTAACAGAGTTTGGTTTGTCCGTTCTGGGCTACTGTAGAAACATGGTGGTGCCACATGGCGGACTCCGTGAAGAGGACCCGCTCCCTATGTAGATATAAACGGCTCATTCTAAGCTAACGGAAACACAACGGTTCTTATTATCAGGTGATTATACACTAAAGAAAACATAGTTATTAATATTATATTCTATTTCTGCCAATAGATCTCCCTAAATGTTACACACTGGTCCTTTAAAATGCTACGCAAGAATTTGGCAGTTAGCTTCTAGGTGTGTCGTAATTCAAAAGTGAAGCACTGGAAGACAACAGGGAAAAGCTGAGCCTCTGACCTTCTCAAACCATGTAAACAAAAAACGCTTGAAAAAAAATAGAGTAATAAATAAAACAACACGATTGACATTTTCTTTTCTATAGCACAATATTGGAAACTTCCATTCAGAACATGAGAACAAACTCACCACCCCATATTTGAAACAAGTAATGCATTTGAATTCAACTTTGTGTTAAATAAACAATGCAATCAATGAGAAAATGTTTTCAGGGTTTCACTGAGAAGAAGTGTGAGCATCCCTCATATTCACAATGGTCATAAAGTAAGGCTTTAACTGACAACAGGTGCCAAATATCATCTGTCATGTTTGAATAAAGCCATTAGGGAACATTTACTATGTCTGAAACTGACTGATACACTTCACCAGTCAGTCAAAACAACCATAGCAACCCATGCTGAGCACCACAGGTAGACAAAGAGCAAAAAAAATCCAGAATGAGTTGCCATCCTACCTGTGGAAGGAACATCTTGCCAGCTCCAAACAGATCTCCCACCACCTTCATGCCGTTCATCAGGGGCCCCTCGATGATGTGAAGGGGTCGAGTGTAGCGGTCCACCTGAAGCTGACACTCCTCCACATCCTCCACCACATACTTATCTATTCCCTGACAGCAGCAACACAGGATGGAGCATTACAGGAGAACAGAGAAGAACATGACAACAGGTGAATCGTTAATAGGGCAAATTATGTGTGGATTTGATATAAATACATAAATAGAAGTGGTCTCTGTCAGTGTTTACTTTGAAAGTTGAAGACGAGGTGAAAATAGGATTAAAAAGTCAATTCTACAAAAATTACGTCATTCACTGCCATTCTTGCGACAGGAAACTTTTCCTGCAAAATTCCTTGAAACCGACATGCTCTTTTAGAACAAACAAATCATCCTGAAATCATTCTTCATAGGGCTGGAAACAAGTCAAGGTGCACACAGACTAACACGTCTCAGCAGGTTTAGGTGTCCCAGACAAACTTTTGAAAACGTATTAAAACTTTTTATTAAATTAATCTTATACATACAGGTACATGCATGAAATTTGACCTCTGCATTTAACCTGTCCTAAGCATTAGGATGACTTAAATGTTAAATGATTTAAGTGATCATTTAGATGATCACAGTGCCAAGATAACCAAAGCTAAAATTATTTCTGATTGGGCCCCAATAGTAATAAATGAGCTGATTCAGACTATAGAGAACAGCTACACGCTCATCAATCCTCCACACTGACATACAGTGAAGAGAAAGTTGAAAGTTGAAGTTGACGAGGTGACGACGGACAGTTTGCCTCTTATCTTTACTGTTACACATGTCCCTAACCGTGTCTAAGCCGGCTTAGAGTATTGTTGAAAGAGATGAGTTTGCAGACTTGACTGACTTAGTGCAGACTGAGTCTGAAGCCTAGTTTCTCTGTTTCAGAGCATTCTGATCAGAGTAGCTGAAGGAAAGCTGTTTAAATGTCAAAGCTACCAGTATGTGGATGTGTTATCTAATCCACTCCTCAGATATGTTACCTTAATGAGAGCGTACTCCAGCCTCTCCTCCACATTTCCTTCTCTCCATTCGTCTGTCTGAACCACCTTCTTCGCTCCTTTCACGTTGTTCTGTGAACGAGAGTAGTAAAGTCGACATCTGTTAGCCAAACTAAAGCAACAACAACCGGGTGTATTATGTGTGTGTGTGTGTTGTGTGTGTGTGTGTGTGTGTGTGTGTACCTGTGCGTAGGCCAGTAGTTTCTCAGTAGCATCAGCGTCTCTGTTCCAGATGAGGTTTTCACACAGTAACAGCAGCTCTTTATCGATGTCATCATAAACCGGCAGGTTCCCAGCGTTCACTATGCCCATATCCATCCCATCCTGAGACAGGACAGACAGTGTTATAAGTAGGGATGTTTGGATACCAGAAATTTAGTAGTCGATACTAATGCCAGTGAAATTCCGTGATTCTTGATACCAGTTCGGTACCAAGGTAATAAACTAGAGTAAAACAATAAATCCCATGTACTTCAACATCCTCTCCTTTATTACCGTTTGCATACTGGTTTTGTTAGGAAGTTAAACACGTCATAATTCCCTCTCTATTATCTATTTATTTTGCTGTGAAATCAAATGTATTTATTCCAGTTTCCTGCCAAAAACCTACAATTTACAAGATTCCATTTGAACTAAGGCTGTCAATCGATTAAAATATTTAGTCACAAATTAATAGCACATTTTTTTATCAGTTCAAAATGTACCTTAAAAGGGAGATTTGTCAAGTATTTAATACTCTTATCAACATGGGAGTTTTATGCAAATGTATCTATTTATTATTGGAAATCAATTAACAACACAAAACATTGACAAATATTGTCCAGAAACCCTCACAGGTACTGCATTTAGCATAAAAAATATGCTCAAATCCTAACATGGCAAACTGCAGCCCAACAGGCAACAACAGCTGTCAGTGTGTCAGTGTGCTGACTTGACTATGACTTGCTCAAAACTGCATGTGATTATCATAAAGTGGGCATGTCTGTAAAGGGGAGACTCGTGGGTACCCATAGAACCCATTTTCATTCACATATCTTGAGGTCAGAGGTCAAGGGACCCCTTTGAAAATGGCCATGTCAGTTTTTCCTCGCCACAATTTAGCGTAAGTTTGGAGCGTTATTTAGCCCCCTTCACGACAAGCTAGTATGACATATATCAATGGATTCCTTAGGTTTTTGTAGTTTCATATGATACCAGTATCTTCACTCTAACTTTAAAGCTGAGCCCGCTACAACCTAAAAATCACAAGTTGCGTTAATGCGTTAAAGAAATTAGTGGCGTTAAAATGAATTTGCGCTAACGCATTATTATGGCGTTAACTTTGACAGCCCTAATTTGAGCACATCATGATGTTAGAATATACCTTCGCAAAATACTCATTTTAATAATAATAATAATAATAATAATAAACCACAGACCTGACTGTGAACGGTTTTCTCTATTTTTTAACCTTGAACTCTATTGACAGTGAGGTCTGTGGATGGATAGATAGTAGTGGATGGATGTCGGTGTTTACCTTGATAGCGTGGTAGAGAAATGCTCCATGCATCGCTTCTCTGATGACCTCCATCCCTCTGAAGGAGAAGGACAGGTTGGACAGACCTCCACTCACCCTGGCTCTTGGTAATGTCTCCTACACACACACACACACACACTCACACACACACACACACACACACACACACACACACACACACACACACACACACACACACTCAAGGTTGAGTTCCGAATTGCTTTGACCTTGAACAGTGGACAGTATCAGTGGTTCTACATCACATTATTTGATTCAGAAAAGGACTGTGGTTGCTAACACTGGACCATTTTGAGTGAAGATACTGTGAGAGGCTCCGGCAGATAACGTGGGGATTGGTTGAATTTGCGTTCATTCTTCCCCCCGGACTGACAGGTGCATTACCTTGATAAGTTTGGTGGCTCTGATGTAGTAGATGGCGTATTCGTTGTGTTCCTCCATGCCTGTACCGATGGTGAGGATGTTGGGGTCAAAGATGATGTCGTTGGGGTCGAACCCCACTTTGCTGACTAGCAGGTTGTAGGCCCGAGTGCAGATCTCCACTTTACGCTCTGTGTCTGCGGCCTTGAGAGGAACAGCACACTTGTCAGCACATATCAGTGTGTTTTTGTGTGAGAGTGTGTGCGTGTGTGTGTGTCTGTGTGTGTGTGTGTTTGTCTCCTCACCTGTCCCTCCTCATCGAAGGCCATGACCACCACAGCAGCTCCATAGCGCTTCACAGTGGCAGCTCTGAGCAGGAACTCCTCCTCTCCTTCCTTCAGGCTGATACTGTTGACTATACACTTCCCCTGACAGCACTTCAACCCAGCCTCAATCACTGCGAAGTTAGAGGAGTCGATACACAGAGGTACCTGGGGAGGAGAGCACATTTAATCAGAGGTCAGTTATTAACAGGTTCATATGATGACATTTTCAGCAGAAAACAGGGAAAACTAGAATTATCACCTTGCGGTTGTATGCCTCCATCAACCAAAATGTCATCACTTTATCATTTTATCCTATTAGATATTTGTGTGAAAATGTCTTTGTGAGGTCACAGTGACCTTGACCTTTGACTACCAAAATCTAATCAGTTCATCCTTGAGTCCAAGTGGACATTTGTGCCAAATTTTGAGAAATTTGCTCACGGCGTTCCTGAGATTTCACAAGAATGGAACTGACATAAGGTCACAGTGACCTTGACCTTTGAAAAAAAAAAAAAATCAGTGTTCATCTCCACTGCCTTTAAACCTCCTACCCGTGCGATGTCTGGCTCAGAAGCAATTAATTTACAAAATCGAGCCATAGCTGTTGGCCCCTCCAGCATCCCCTCATCCATGTTGATATCCAGGACCTGGGCTCCCATCTCCACCTGGGCCTTAGCGATGCTTAGAGCCTCCTGGACAACAAACAGAGAGGCACATACCAAATAAACCAGTGGACGCAAGCTAGAACTTCATCTATGCTCATGATTTGACTGAAAATGACAAATTAAATAATAATAGTAGTACACCAAATCTGTCTCACCTCATAGTTTCCTGCCATGATCAGCTTGGCAAACTTGCGCGACCCGGCCACGTTGCAGCGCTCGCCGATGTTAACAAAGTTGGTGTAAGGGCCGACCCTGAATGGCTCTAAACCTGGAAATGAGACAGACGTTTAATCACATTAACAGCCTGCATTCTGGACAAACAGGGATTAGTAAAGGGAAGGGGGGTTTCAGCACCACGGTTTCATTTTTAAACATTTTAAAGCTAGGGTTGGTAGTGTTGTTCAAAAACAGTTTTAGTTATATTTGTTAAAATTAGCATTACATCCCGACAGCGATCAATAAATCACATGCTCTGACAAAAATATGCAGTCCAATCATTTCATTCGGCCCAAATGAAATGATTGGACTGCATATTTTTGTCTCTTTATTTCTGTAGTTGAGGTAAATAAATCACTTTTTGAGATCGACATCTGATCGACATCCTCTTTTCATTCGTTTATATTCATTATCAACCAGAGCAATCAGGATTTCACTTGTTTAAACTTGTTCGAAAGTCTCACTGAAAATGAGATTCACACATATTAGAGACTGCTTTCATTTTATTAAGTTTGACAGCAGCGAGTCTTCACAGGACGGTTTTTAATACCTGACAGCAGCATGTAGTCTTGATAAATATCAGCATCAGGAACTCTTGGCTTACAGTGTTTGACTGCTTCAGATATGGCCCTGTATATGAGGAAGAAGAAGGGGAGGGGGAAATATTATAACATTTTCAAAACTGCATGAAATTTAAGAGACATTTTCTTGTCAGAAAGAAAAAGACAGTGACCTGATGTGTCCTGGAGTGGTCCCACAACAGCCTCCCACAAGATTCACCAGTCCATCCATAGCAAACTCCTGCACACAAAGATGGAAACAAATTCTTAGCTGCAACAATAAGGCGGACAGGATCAGCTTGACTTAAGCACACATTTTTATATTTTTCATTTGGAATTTAACTTTTATTTAACCAGGACTCATGTCTGGTTTTTACAAGTTTGAGTTCTGGATAAAACAATTAGAAACACAGAAGCAACACAAACCAGAAGGAACAAAGAAAGGAGATGATAAAAGCACATAATGATGTCCATGATCTTACGTTTACAATCATTCAAAGTAAAGATTCAACATTTGGGGAAATATGCTTATTAGCTTTCATTATGAGAGTAAGATGAGTAGATGGAAATCAATCTCATGTCTCTGTGTTAAAGTTACTACGAGAAACTGTCATTTTGCGTTGGTTTTGGCGGTCCCTGTGGATAAAAGCGGTAGTGTTGCTGAGCACCAGAGTCCCTTTAGAAAACCTGAGGAACCTTTTAGTTACTTTTAGTAAAATTACCAGGAACTTCTTGGTGGAAACCCGGCTAATCAGGATCCTTGCATATGTCCCTGGGGAGTCGAGGTGTTGTAGGATGTAGTGCAGTTGATTGTGTGATGTCAGAGTCGGAGCCGGGGAGGAGTGTGAAAGTGGGCGTACAACACATTCATGGTTCATGGTTTCCTGTAGCTGGAGATGCCCTGCAGGCCCCTCCACACTGAGGAAGGATCGCTGACTGACACCCTGTTTTTCAGGTTTTTCAGAGGAGCTCCTCTTTGCTACTCTGATCCCCTTCGTCAGTGTGTTTATGGCCTGGTTGTACAGGATTCTGTCCCTAGTTCTGTGGGCTTCCTCCTTGGCCTGGTGGAGCTGCTGAGATTAGCTGTAAACCAGGATTTGTTGTTGCTGTATGTGCAGAAAGTTTTTAGTCTGCACACACACGTCTTCACAAAAGTGGATATAGGATGTCAGAGTCAGTTCATCCAGGTCTGTGGCTGCACAAACGCTTAAAGCAAGGCCTGTAATTTAGGCTTTGTCTCTATGGTCCATTTCTTCACAGCCTTGACCACAGGCTTAGCAGATTTTGGTGTCTGCCTGTAGGTCAGGAGAAAATGAACCAAACAATGGTCAAGGAGTCCTAAAGCTGCACGGGGGACGGAGTGATAGGCGTCCTTTAGTATGGTCCAGTGTGTTTTTATCCCTGCTGGGACACTTGGGCTGCATTCACACTAGATCAGGCGCATCATTACGCACTACCTGCATTCAAAATGAATGGGAGGATTTGAGTTTTCACTGCACCGCCGGACCTGTGAATGCAGCCTTAATGTGCTGTCTGTATTTTGGCAGTTTGTGGCTGAGGGTTGCTGTGTTAAAGTTCCCATGAACAATGAGCAGGGAGTCTGCATGTTTATACTCCATTTAGTAATCTATTCATCCAGGTGTTTTAAAGCCTCACTAAACCACGCCTGAGGTTATATGCAAACACCGACCAGAATAAAGCAGGAAAACTCCCACGGTGAAAATGGTTTGCAGTCGGTAAAAATAGTCTCTAAGTGAGGACTGCATGATTTCTTTAACACTGTGACATCTGTACACCAACCTCCGTTTATGTAGAAGCAGATCCCGCCTGCCCTTGTCTTCCCTGATTACTCCAGAGTCAACAAATTAGATAGGACATGGGAACTTGTGGGTATTGTTGTACTTTGGACAGAGCCAGGATAGCTGTTTCCTCTCATAAGAAGAACTAAAAGTACTTGCTTAGTTTTGACTACTTTTGTGACATTTTGCCTTTATCAGGTAGTTTTTACTGTAGCTTGACATGGGGAGAGAAGGAGAGGAGGGGCCTGATATGCAAGAAGGCTCCCTGACGACTTGATTTTTGTAAGACTACAGCAGTCTCAGATTTCCTTACAATTCTGGCAGTGCTTAACACTTTACGTTATATTGTAAAATTGGTGAATTATTTGCTAAAGTGTAGGCGCAAGAAAGTCACAAGCAGCCAAAATCAACTAATGCCGGGTACACACTACACAAGAATCAAGCCGATTTTGGTCCTATTCCCCCCCTCCCGAGGATCGCCAGCAAAGCCACGATTTTTTGTTGGTTCTAAAGATTATTTTAATCTGTTTTTTACATCCCCTGATCGACCCAGAAGTCCATCCTGGCCTCACCGTTTTCAAATCGTAAATATTAAACGTGTTCAATATTTACGATAGGATATGCTGTTGTGGGTGGGGAACCCCGAGGACAGCCGATGACACAGTCACGTGGGAAAGGACGATAGCCAATTGAGAACCAAGCTGACGGAGGAAGGAAGGACAACCAACGCCGTCACGGCGGCCGCGGCTAATGCATGAGCTAATGCAAAACGTGAAGCATAAAGCAGTAGTAAGATGGAACTCAGAAATGGAGGACCAACTTGTTGATTAGTGGCAACAACACAAGTGTTTATTTAACGTGTCTCTGTGACTACAACCATCCATCCATCCTTCGTGAATTTTCAGTACAAATTAAAAACTAACATCACTAATTCTTCCTGCACGTCATCCGCCATGTTTGTTTACACTAAAGTCACGTTTGATTGCGAGAGATTTATCAATATTTACCTTTTTTTTTGTTGTTTATGAATGAATCTGTTAGTGTGTGGTGTGCTGTTTTGGCCGACATAAACAGGAAATTATAAGAAAACACATTGTAGCGAGATCTTCCTTGTTGCTGCAATTTTGCTGGAGTCTAAGGGCCGTGATATTCCCTTCAAAATAAACTGTTTCTCAACATGATCCTCTTGGCCACCATGATGTTGTATATCTTAACATCAAACATCAGTCCTAAAAATAAATAAATAATAGAATTGAACCTTTAAATTGGAGGCGGTTACTCCTGGGGTTTCGTCGTACCCTCCAAATGTGTTGGGAAGACCTAACAGAAAAAAAGATAAGACACAGAGCTGACATCATTACATCATCCTGGGTGGTCTGACACATGATGCAACGTAAATTAGGCCACAGGTCAGTGTGTGCTACAGCTGCTTAGAAAGAAGAGCAGAATCATTAACAGTGTGTTAACCGGCACTAATCCCAAACTAAACTAAACTTCCCTGCAATAAATCCAATAGATCTATCAAATTCTGCTCATTTCTGTGGCTGGAGTTGGTAGGGTTAGTTCGTTTTTTTTAGTTTAGGTTAGTTTCAGGTCTGTACTGTGCTGAAGATGTGTAGTTGTTTAGAGTGAGTGAGGGTTACCTGCATTGGGATAACAGATAATGAAAGCTGTGGTGCATTTCCCTATGGCCTCAATGAAAGGCCTCATCTCTGTCGCCCCCAAAGCACAGTTCAGACCAATGCTGCAACACAGAGAGGGACAAAACCAGTAAGGAACTGGAGTTCAGACTAATACTGCTACACAGAGAGGGACAAAACCAGTAAGGAACTGGAGTTCAGACTAATACTGCTACACAGAGAGGGAGTAGTGGAAGTAATGGAACAGAGTTATGTTATTGTCAGTATTCTAGTATTACGACACCATATTGTACATGCTGTAGTAAGTTTAGTTACATGTGTGATGTAGAGTAACTCACCATAGAGGGTTCATGTGGGACATGCTCACTACAAAGGCTTCTCCCGTCTGACCGGACAGAGTGCGTCCACTCCGGTCAACGATGGTCCCTGAGATCTATACGATGTGTGGGACAAGGCGGCAAGAAGAGCAGGTCAACTAAACCCTGCAGAACACATTCATCCTTGGTTTATCCCTAAAACGGCTTTCCTATTTTTTATCTTTATCTGAATGTAGTTGAAATATAGTATAACACATGTAAATTAACTGCGTATGCTCATGGGCAAACCCAAAGTCTGATTACACACACTCCTCCCCATGCATAAACTGTTACCAGAAAAGTCTCACAGAGATTATGAATAAAATATCAGACATACAAATATAGGTTTCCTTTCGTAGCTCTTTTCAAACAGCAGGTCGATGGCAAACAAGGCAGCCTGTAGAGGAAAACACACATATTGTAGGTAGAGACATCAACCCCTGTACAACTTCAGGTTACATCCTCTTGTAACAGAAACTTTGAGTTTGATAAAATAAAATAAGACATGAGGATTATTCATCTGTTACATTATTCCCAGTCAGCCTGAAAACTTTAAACCCCTTTCTATCAACTGAAGCTCCTCTATAGCTACTGCTCTCTGCTTTTGTAAGGCAGAATGAAATGGTACAAAATAAGTCATTGTTTAGTTAACATGTTTAAACCGGATCAGATGAGAGGTACCTTAGCGTTGGCAGTATCAAAGATGGTTTCAACCAGAAGGATGTCTGCTCCTCCATCTAATAGACCTCTGACCTGCTCTGAGTAGGCTTCTACAAGCTCATCAAATGCTGGGGAAAGCACATACACACAAACACATTTCAGTGAATATCATTACATACTGTACATTACATGACTCATTTGCATGTTGGTGTCAGCAGACATTTTGACTTGTCATAGTCGGAAAAACAGGTGTCACTAATAACATTAAAAATGGCTCAGTTCCATGCAAGTCTCTCACTAAACATTTATTTATTTATTTTTACATTTAATTTTTAGTAATTTTATATTAATTTTTAAATGTATGTATTTATTTGACAGCCCCTTCGTTTGCATAATGAGGCAGAAATTTATAAAGAAATGTAAAAAGAAATGTGTAAAGAAAAGAATACAGAAATAAATACGTTTGGGGAAATAAATAAGGGGTGAAATGCAAAGGGAAAATCATGCAGAAATAAATAAATATATAAATACATCTAAAAAATAAATATCAAATAGATAAAAAATAACTGCAAAAATACTGAATAAAAAAAATAAATGCAAAAGTAAATAAATAAATTTAAAAATGAACAAAAATAAATAAATGGGACAATTAAACAGAAGAGTAAATAAATAAGGGAATTAATACAAAGATAAATAAATAAATAAAGAGGCAAATTAAAACAGAAATATCAATTTATCTCACATTTTATCAATTAATTAATGGCTACATGTATTCTTAATATTATTTTTGCTACATTTAATGACATATTTATTTATGTATCGAGTCATTCATTTATTTTTGATTTTGGCAGGTTAAGGTTAACTTTAACCCTCCATATACTTGGAGGGTTAAAGTTAAATGTTATACCTTATAATAAATCTTGTCTATTGTGTGTCTGCACATATATCTATAAACCCGAGCTCTTGTCCAACTCTTTGCCACCTGAATCATTCAGTCACTTTACAGTGTCCAACAATGGAAAAAAAACAAAACAAAACATTGAGTCATCTTACTGATGTTCCTGAAGTCAGGTCTCTCCACAGACGGGGATACAGACAGGGTCTTATTGGTGGGACCCACTGCCCCGGCCACATAGCGTTTACAACCTAATAACACACACAGATTACGGTTGATGTTACACACATAGGAAATCCCCGAGACGATTGTACGATTATCTACCGATATTGATAAGCTGCTGCAACGCTAAAAACTCAGCTGACCAGTTTGCTTGGTGACATCATCAGCTGCCCTCCTCGCCAGCTCCGCAGACACCTTGTTGAGGCGATAAGCCTGCAAAACAAA
>CAKAKR010060349.1:750-12712 GCA_916700685.1 Adelosebastes latens | reverse complement strand
ATCAAAAACAACATTTGACATCATGATAACGTTAGGATTTACCATAGCCCAATACTCATTTTTACTGTATAGAGCCTGAACCCAACATAATGTAATAGAACTTCCGTATATTAGCTTCTCCGATGCCGCTAACGTTACTAGCTCTCCTCCTGCCGATTTCAACACAGATTTGTTGTTCACAATGTAGCATCAGGGATCGTATAGCATTCCCAGATCGCATATTTTTACTGAATATTGTTCGATAATGATCTGCACTAAAACTTTATTTCATACTGCGATGGTTAAACTGTGTAATTAATCTGCGGTTCACATGCACGCTGATCTGTGGGGTAACGTTTCATCTTGTTTGTTTCATCCGTACAAAAAACTAAAAAAGTACAGGGGGTGATGTGTTGGACTATTGCGGCCGGCAGCAGTATCTTGATATTGTGTTTATTAGTGAGCTTTAGAGGAGCAGGGAAGGCAGATTTTGTTACCTTTGAACGGAGCCAAGCTAGCTGTTTTCCCCAGTCTTTATAGCCTGCTGGCTGTAGCTTCATATTTAACAGATATGAGAGTGGTATCCATCTTCTCGTCTAACTCTCGTCAAGAAAGTGAATAAAAGTATTTCCCAAAATGTCAAACTATAAAGGATTCTGTTCAAAACTGCGGTGAGTGAAAAACCCGAAGCTTAGCTCTGAAACTGTGAATACATCAGAGGAACAATCTGCAGCTAGTTCTTCGAACGAGACCTGATGTGCACCGCTGCGAGCGTAGGATAAACCCTGTGACTCACATGTCTACGCTTTATAAACGTCTCTTTAATTACATCCAGCCGACGTGTCTCAGTGGGTTTGAGGTTATAAATATCCCACCTGCAGCCAGACGCGTTCTATAGGGGATCATGTCGCTGCTGCTGCTGCTGCTGCTGCTGCATCTTTAAGGACACTTCAAACACATTATATCCAGCACAGGAGTTTGTGTGAGGCCTTCCAGCTCTGAGGATGAACCTGAAGGCATTTACTACAGCGGATCACAAAAGGTGAACTTGCAGCAAGATTAAATTTACTGTCATACCGACGAACAGGAAGCGAGGCTGAGAATGAGAATGAGCTTTGTGCAGCAGCAGCATCCTCCTCCTCCTCGCTCTCAGTTTCTCAGCCTCTGGTTTTTATCTGCGGGCTGCAGGGATGTACATCCTCAGAATGAAATGACTTGTTGATGGGTACTCCGCCCAACACACGCACACACACACACACACTTTATCTGAGCATCAGCAGAACACACGCTAACAGAATCAACCCCACCGTCCCGCTACACACCGTGAACATCTGCTGCTATTACAGCTGTTAATTTGTGATCTTGTCAAACTCATCTTTCCTCACCAGCCACGCCTGTTACTCATCATGCACGTACCAAACAGAGGTCTGGGTTACAGGTGACTGCGCGTCGACTGCTGTGATGTCACTGACGGTATTTTTGTCAGGATGTCGTGCTGGCTGCTGCAGCATGCGTTTCATTGAGTTCCCCGTGGATTTCTATCTTTATTTTTCACTTCAGCTGAGTTTTAATTTCATTATCACACCGAGGCGGGTATTGAGGTTACATAGTTCAAAAATAATCTCAGCTGCAGTGGTGCATTTAAGTACTGTACTTAACTACAATTTTGAGGTATTAAAGCCCTGTCTACACATATACAGATGTCTTTAAAAACAGATATTTTCCTCTACATTTTGGCTTCTCGTCCACACGCAAACTGAGTTTTGGCGCACAAAAACTCCTCATTTCATGCCCATTGTTGCTTTGTGTAATGAGCGCCAGAAACAACAACACAGATGGGGTACTACTGGCTTTTTTACATGTTAAACATGTTAAACATGTTGAGGCCGAATGTGATTGAATGTGCTTTTGGGCGATTAAAGGCGAGGTTTGGAGTAGGGATGTCACGAGAACCGATACTTCGGTACCAAGTCGATGCCAAAATAAAAAAAAAAGTGATGGTACTCTTTTTCTACAGTACCGAAGGTACCGTACGATGCCTGTAATGGTCGTTGGTAGGGATGTGACAGTGAGGAAAATGTTCCCACCGGTTAATAAACTTGTGACAACACTGGTGTTACTGATTACACTGGACATTTTACAAGAAAGATTACGAACAGACGCGCTGACTCTGATCTTTACTGTCAGGTGGCGGTGTGTCTGGCCTCTCCGGTAGCGCTTTTGCTGCAGGTCTCCGCTGCGGGGGTTTAGCTGGCGCCGCTGCTCCATGCACACCGGCTGTGACGGCTCCATCCACCTCACGGCGATTACCTCACTAACGTTATGGTTCCCTTATAGCGTTGAGATTAAACGTGAAATATTGCCAAATATTCGCTTCGACAAAAAAATCCTCTGCCTTCTGCTCCTACTACTCTGAGCTGACTGACCAGATGCATTCACGGTCAGTATGTAGCGTCCGTCGTCTGATTATCGATTGATAACATGCCGCTGATATGCCAAAATGAACAAAAGGGGTCAATTCTTTTTATTTATTACTTAAAGGCTACATGCCTCTGTTTTTTGTAATGTTCAAATGTTTTTAATAAAAGAGCGCGTGTTGAATTACATGGGATTTATTGTTCTTGTTGTTTTTTTTCCCGTGGTATCGAATTGGGTGTCGAGAATCGTGGAAGTTCACTGGTATTGGTATCGACTACTAGATTTCTGGTATCGTGACATCCCTAGTTTGGAGTACTTAGTATTACGGCGAGCGTTTGGAGTCATTTTTGAGTTTGAGTGTGGATGAAGATATTTTATAAAATAAAGGTCATGTGGACGGATATCTGTTTTTAAAAATATCTGTATACGTGTAGACAAGGCCTAAGTAACTTTAGATACATCTTATGCTACTTTATCCTTCTACTCAGTGGTGGAAGTAGTACTCAGATCCTTTACTTAAGTACAAGTAGAAATACCACAGACTAAAAATACTCCTTTACAAGTTAATGGCCTGAATTCAAAATGTTACTTGAGTAAAAGTACAGAAGTATTATCATCAAAATGTAATTAAAGTATCAAAGAGTAAAAGTACTCAGTATGCAGAATCAACAGATTCAAATCTAAAAGTAGGATTTTGAATGAAGGACTTTTCCTTGTTATGGAGTATTTCTACATTGTTGCATTGGTACTTTTATTTAAGTAAAGGATCCGAATACATCTTCCTCCGCTGCTCAGCTGACAGAAGACTGTTTAGTTTATGAAAACTACAGATATGAGATGTTGTCACTGACCTGCCGTCCATCTCCAGCGACGGTTTCCTTCCACTCCTTCTTCCTGTGAACGAGAAACAGCCCAGATGAGACTCAACGATGTCCTGCTAATGTTAATTTAACGAGCTTAACAACTAACACACAGCTCTGTGAAAGAGTGTGCTGTCAAAGATTTCACACTCATATTCCATAAATACCAGAAGTCATGTTTCGAAACTATTTCCTTCCTCCTTTATCTAGTATGAGAAATGCAACAGGACAGGAATAAAATAGAGTACAACCTATTAGGAAAACTACACCTTGTTAAATTTAAAACCTGTGTGGAATTAGCTGTAAGTCTCTTTTCCTAAATGGATGCCAAACATGTTCACCCACAGCTAATGGGATCATCTGACACTGTCAAAACATCACAACATGAAATAAAAAGAGGCGTGTGCAGCAAATGAGAGTGAACGCGGCCCTGACGTGATGGCTGGGTGATGAGAGAGGACGAGCTATTTTTAGCTCAGGGCGGCAGCGGTGGAGGGTGGAGGATGGAGGGTGGAGGGTGGAGGGGTGCAGGGAGCAGCGTGATGGTGGTGGGGCTTCTAGCAGGGGTTAGTTGTGATGCTTCTCAAATTGCTCTGCTTTCCTGCGTTCTGGTAAATGGCGGCGATGCATCACTGTCTGAGCAGGGAAGGGGGAGCTCGGCTAATCACCCCTCACACCGCTCAGCTGGTTGCTTGGTGCATCTATAATGGTGTTTACTTAAAAACAAACATTTGAGGAATGAGGAAACGGAAATTCACTGATTTATTCTGCTAGTTTCTTGCTGCTTGGTTTAGATATTCAAAAACTTTTCTTTTCAAGCTTAGATTTAAAGTGTGAAGGATTTAATACGTAAAACTGAATGAAATGCAGCATTTTGAACACAATCAAAAAGGCTTCTTAAGGTTTAGGCAACAAAACTACAACTTCTTTAGGTTTAGGCAAAAAAACAGTTAGGTTTAGGCAACAAAACTACAACTTCTTTAGGTTTAGGCAAAAAAACAGTTAGGTTTAGGCAATAAAACTACAACTTCTTTAGGTTTAGGCCACAAAACTACAACTTCTTTAGGTTAAGGCAACAAAACTACAACTTCTTTAGGTTTAGGCCACAAAACTACAACTTCTTTAGGTTTAGGCAAAAAAAAAACAGTTAGGTTTAGGCAACAAAACTACAACTTCTTTAGGTTTAGGCCACAAAACTACAACTTCTTTAGGTTAAGGCAACAAAACTACAACTTCTTTAGGTTTAGGCAACAAAACTACAACTTCTTTAGGTTTAGGCAACAGAACTACAACTTCTTTAGGTTTAGGCAACAGAACTACAACTTCTTTAGGTTTAGGCCACAAAACTACAACTTCTTTAGGTTAAGGCAACAAAACTACAACTTCTTTAGGTTTAGGCCACAAAACTACAACTTCTTTAGGTTTAGGCCACAGAACTACAACTTCTTTAGGTTTAGGCCACAAAACTACAACTTCTTTAGGTTTAGGCAACAGAACTACAACTTCTTTAGGTTTAGGCCACAAAACTACAACTTCTGTAGGTTAGGCAACAAAACTACAACTTCTTTAGGTTAAGGCAACAAAACTACAACTTCTTTAGGTTTAGGCAATAAAACTACAACTTCTTTAGGTTTAGGCAACAAAACTACAACTTCTTTAGGTTTAGGCAACAAAACTACAACTTCTGTAGGTTTAGGCAACAAAACTACAACTTCTTTAGGTTAAGGCAATAAAACTACAACTTCTTTAGGTTTAGGCAATAAAATTACAACTTCATTAGGTTTAGGCAAAAAAATTACAACTTCTTTAGGTTTAAGCAGCAAACCAAGGATTTGGTGGCATCTAGCGGTGTGGTTGCAGATTGCAACCAACTGAATACCTCTCCCATAGAATTAGAACAGTAGTAGAACGGACATTCCCATTCAAATCAACGTAGCAGGATGATCAGAGCGGCAGCCATTTTTGTGTGTACCATTGCCATAGCGATCGTTGCAGCAGGTTGACTTCCGTATAAACTAAACCGACTTGCGGCAAGTTGCAAACTCACTGAGGTGAAGTTTTGAAGTAACGACTAAAACAAGCAGTGGAGTAGTAACATTACAAAGCATAGAGAGCCAGAGTAAATGAGTAAAATTGAACAACGTAATGCTTCATCCACACAGCAGAGTAAAGCACATTGTTCTCGCCAGATGAGTGACAGCTTTGTTCAGCTTGTTTGCTGGCTGGTTAGCTCTTGGGCTGGTTCCGCCAGGCTTTGGTGATGCACTGATTACGGAAAATGAGCCGAACAGCAGGCTGACGGCCAGCGGCAGCGCCGGGTCTAAACGGGTCCCGCCGCCACTTTGGAGAAGGACAAGCTACCTGGTTAACTAGCCATCCATCCATCTCCAGCTGCATCTCCACACTGTCTCCATATATGTAGATATGAAGGGCTCACTCTAAGCTAATAAAAACACAACGATTCTTAGTTTCAGGTGATTAAGATTTCTGAGATCCGGTGTATGGATCAAGCCCATCCTTTGGTTTTGAAGGCAGGTGGAGAGCGATGATAATAGCCACAAAAAGCTACCTGTCTAGGCTGTAGCTTCATATTTAACAGATATGCTGTACGAGAGTGCTATTGATCTTCTCATCTAACTCAACAAGAAAGCAAATTAGCGTATTTCCCAAAAATGTTGAACTATTCCTTCAAATAACTTCTATGAGGTGTTCCAACTAGAGAGGAAAGCAACAGGCTGTCGAGATCAGAGAAGCAGCCTCGGCACCTACCGACCGCCGCCTCTTTCAACAACTCACAGTTAACTCTCTCAACACATCTTTTCTGGAGACGCAGAGATGATGGCTTGTGGTTTTAAATTTGAGACACCTGAGCACTAGAAACGAGGGTCTGCAGGTGGAGGTGGGATACAGACAGCAGTAGGAGAGCAGAGGAAGTCACTGTTGTTGAACTGAGAAGATTTGAAGGCTGTGAGATAAAAGGAGGGGAACTTCCACTCTTTGAGCCAATACCATTACTGTTTGGCCCGGCTCCAGACCTCCGAGGCCGGCTAATATACAGCCGGTGTAGCCCGGGTGACACGGGGAGCGCCGTCAGGAGCCAGGCTGCGGTAACACCCAGGACTTTCATTTGTCACGGAGATCCATTAAGACTACAGATACATCCCTTGATTACTCACATTCATAATGTCTGACAGTAAAAGAGTGAGTTTCTGTTGAGAGAAGACGTATCACTCCCTCACAAAATCATTACTCAGAACGGTTTGTAGGTGCACCCGATTCTGCTGTTGTCAGGCCATTACATAGGCGTTATCAGTCGCTGTAAGCACCATAGATGTGGGTCATTAGGGGCCTACTACGCCTACTGCTTTGTAAAAGTGAAAGTGAAACTTAAAAGCAGCACGTTCTAACACGTAAAACTGAATGAAATGTCACATTTTGAACACAATCAGAAAGACTTCTTTAGGTTTAGACAACAAAACTACAACTTCTTTAGTTTTGGAAAGTGAAACTTAAAAGCAGCATGTTCGAACACGTAAAACTGAATGAAATGTCACATTTTGAACACAATCGAAAAGGCTTCTTTAGGTTTGGACAACAAAACTACAATTTCTTTAGGTTTTAGCAAAAAAACAGTTAGGTTTAGACAATAAAACTACAACTTCTTTAGGTTTAGGCAAAAAAACAGTTAGGTTTAGGCAATAAAACTACAACTTCTTTAGGTTTAGGCAATGATTTCTTTAGGTTTAGGCAAAAAAACAGTTAGGTTTAGACAATAAAACTACAACTGCTTTAGGTTTAGTCAACAAAAAACAGTTAGGTTTAGGCAATAAAACTACAACTTCTTTAGGTTTAGGCAACAAAACTACAACTTCTTTAAGTTTAGACAAAAAAAACAGTAGGTTTAGACAAAAAAACAGTTAGGTTTAGACAATAAAACTACAATTTCTTTAGGTTTAGTAAAAAAAAACAGTTAAGTTTAGGCAATAAAACTACAACTTCTTTAGGTTTAGGCAAAAACAACTGTTAGGTTTAGGCAATAAAACTACAACTTCTTTAGGTTTAGGCAATAAAACTAGAACTTCTTTAGGTTTAGGCAAAAAGATGTTAGGTTTAAGCAATAAAACTACAACTTCTTTAGGTTTAGGCAACAAAACTACAACTTCTTTAGGTTTAGGCAAAAAAAATCTTTAGGTGTAGGCAACAAAACTACAACTGCAACTCAAAGGAGTCGCCCCCTGCTGGCCATTAGAAAGAATGCAGGTTTAAGGCACATTGGCTTCACTTTTCAGACCAGGAGGTTGCTCACTGGTTTAGTGCTAATTAGCAAATGTTAACATGCTATCACGCTAAACTAAGATGGTGAACATTATAGCTGCTAAACATCAACATGTTAGCGTTTAACTCAAAGCTCCACTGTTGCCTCACAGAGCCGCCAGCGTGTCGATCAATCAGTCAGGTGCACAGAGATTACTTTTAACTAACCGAGTGGCGCTCTAAGTATCAGGTAAGCGGGTCGCTCTGCCTCATCCATACCACTGAACATGTGTGTGCGTCTGAATATTTGATGAGGACACAACGCCTCGCTGGACCTGAACAAAGCCCGGGGATTGTTAATTAGAGTAAGTGCTCAAACACACCGCACGAGCACCGCAAACGTGGCCAAACGTGACAGCTTTGGATTCTCAGAACAATCCCAACCTTGGTCTCACATGAACCCCCCTGGAGCAACTGGGGCCGTCATGTAGGTATGGATCTATATTTAAAGCGTTCTTGCAAGGGCGACGTCTGACGGCCCGCTGTAAACCCTGACAATGTGAGTCTATATACAGCTTGTTCTGTATGCATCAGTAGTGGAAGAAGTATTCAAAGCCTTTACTTCAGTAAAAAACAGTAATACCACAATATAGAAATACAAATAAAGGTCTGACATTCAAAATCTTACATAAGTAGTACAGAAGTATTATCAGCTTCTTTGATGGTATTTTATTACATGTACACTGTAAAAAAAAAAAGTGTAAAATAACGGAAATTTTCTGGCAGCAGGGGCGCCAGAAAATGTCTGTTAAAAAACGGATTAACGTTAATTAACATAAATAAACTGTAAAAAAACTGTAATTATCTTTATATAATTAGCCTTTATTACTTTAATATTACAAGAAATATTTTACTTTTAACATATATTTCTTGTTAGAATAGTCATACACCGTAAATCTAAGACCATTTACATATAAATCACAAATGAAACATGTAATTTTACGTTGCAAAAGCCCAAATTTACATTAACTCAGAAGTTTTGCAAAAAAATCTGTATTTTTACAAGAAATATTTTTTGAATTCCATGAAATCCTTTTCTTCTAACATAAATTAATTGTTATAATAGAGTCATAAACCTCTAAAAAACAGAATAATTATCTTTAAAAATGATCAAGAGAAGCTTAAATAGAGATAATTACGATTGTGATTACAAAAAAATACTGTAAATCTAAGACCATTTACATAATAAATCACAAATGAAACATGTAATTTTTCATTTTTTTCTGTCATTTTGTAATACAGACAAAAAATGTAAAATTTCTTGAATAAAATTTTTAAAAAATGTTTTTTTTACAGTGTACATATAATTGGGTGCTAAAAAATGTATTTACTTAAAACAAGTAAAAAAAAAAATCTCACTGCACAGTAAAAATATGTTTATTAATTAATTCTATAAATAAGTGTCTGTAGCTTCAAACAATGAATAATAAAGCAGATTGCTGCATTAGAATTATGAAAAATTATACCTGATTTTAATTGAGATCAAAGGTGCAAAACATTGACAAAGGATGAAATAAACAGTATAAAGAATAGAAATAATATGTGCAATAAAGATTTGCGTTAATGTAACGTGTAAAATTAGCCACAGAGACTTTACGTTGTAGTGTTTATTATTTATTTAATGTATTATATTATTTTTTATACACTTTATATTTACTTATTTTACTAAATGTACCTTACTTATTACTTCTTATACACTTTATATTTATCACTCTGTTGTGTGATGAGAAGAAAATAATAAACAAGTACTGCAAGTCAAGAATCTTAAGTACGAAATAGACATTTAGAGCAAAGAAAATATGTAAAATATATTTGTTTAACAATGAAAAGAGCTGCACAGTGTTTAAAATGATGCAGATAAAATGTGCAAAATATAGACTAAGGAGTTTGCAAATGTTCACAGTATGATGAAGAATAATGTACAATAATGTAACACATCAATTTAAACATAGATTTTACCTTGTGGTGTAAATTATTTATTTTATATATTATATTATTTTTACTTCTTATACACTTTTTATTTTTTCTCCTGTTTCTATTCGTATGTTGTCTTAGTTTATTTATTTTTCTCAATTTATTTTACTCTTATTGCTATTCTATTTTGCACTGGTGTTAATATTACTTCTTATACACTTTATATTTATTATTCTGTTTTTTATTCTTATGTTGTTGTAATTTACTTTTCTATCTTAGTTTACTTATTTTACTAATTTTATTTTATTCTTATTGCTTTTCTATTTTGCACTGGTGTTAATATTACTTCTTATATATTTATTACTCTGTGGTGTTCATTTTTGAGCAATCTGGCAAAAGAATTTTCTTTGGGATTAATAAAGTTCTATCTTATCTTATGTATTATTTTATGTCATTTATCTGGCGCCTCAGAGTGCCACACAAATAAAGTTCTTCTTATTGATACTGGTACTGTATGGTTGCTTTCCATCATTAGTATGCATGCTACAGAGCTCCATATGAGAGACGCAGTGCATATGTGCCTGCATGTGAAGCCGAGCGAGGAGGAGAAAGCGACAGACAGACAGACAGACGTGGAGCGAGGAGGTCTATTTGTGGCGCAGCGTTTCTCCCTGACAGGCCGAGGCGTTGGGCGGGGATGGGGACGGGAGTGGAGGCGGCGGCGGTGGAGGCAGACAGACAGTCAGGACTAAATACTAAATAAGTGTTGTTCATTCAACACCACAGAGCGTCTCCAGCCTCCCACCACACGGTCCTGACTGTGAAGCCATGATCAGTGGGCTGGAATCCCTCTGTTTACTCTGCTAAAAATAGATTCCACACACTGCGATGACGTGGCATCTCGTGACAAGACCCCCCTCCTCTCCTCCTCTCCTCCCTCTCCTCCCCACCACCCATCCTCCTCCCTCTCTCATCCAGACTGTACCGCCAGAGCGAGTCATGCCGTTATTGGTATGCAACGCTCAGCCCGGCTGCCTCTCCTCAAAATCCTGCCTGACGTATCTGTGGAGAATAAATCTGGCATGTCCCGCTGTGAGATGGGGGAAAGATGAATTTCAAGGGTTGAGATAAAGGAAAAGAGAAGGAAGGATGGATGGAGGGAGAGGGGGGGAGGGTACAGAGAGGAGGCAAAGGGAGAAGGAGCAAGTGAAGGTGGGGGCGGCAATCAATACCATGACTCATTCTTTCTGCGGTGGCCACTTCCTAACAGCATTCATTAGAGCAAACCTAATCATTTTGGCCCGATAATCAGATCCTGTGAGGCTCCATCTTCTGTCCCTCCAAACCACACACACTGAAATCATGCACACTGGTCCTGAAATTGGAGGAAACAGGACCAGTACATTATGCAGCGGATCTGATGGTTGTGGTGATAGTAAAGATGCCATGATACTACGTCAAATAGCAGGTGAAATCGTTGGATAACCAACCACAACGTAGGTGAAATATCTCAACAACTATTGGATGGATTATCATGACATTTGGTGCTGTCATTCATGATCCCCAGAGGATGAATCCTAATGACTTTGGAGATCCTGATTTTTCCTCTAGCGCCAACATGAGGTTTACAATTGCAGTTTTGAGTGAACAATCTCAACAACTATTGGATGGATTATCATGACATTTGGTACAGACATTCCTGATCCCCAGAGGATGAACCCTAATGACTTTGGAGATCCTCTGACTTTTCCTCTAGCGCCACCATGAGGTTAACAATTGTGGTGTTGAGTGAAATATCTCAACAGCTATTTGATGGACCATCATCACCATCCTTAGAGATATGCCGCTAGCATGACTAACGCCGAATTCCCACTAGGCAGCGTCAAACTGCGGCTCACCGCAATAATTTCATTTTTTACTGCGTCCGGGAGGCGTATTCATGTGTTTCAAGCAGGAAGAAATTATTTTGTAACATAGGTCAACATGTCACAGGAGTCACAGGGTCTGTTAACCGATTGGCTGTGTGTCCTCTCTGGTTGCACTTCGCGGCTAAAAGTTTAACTTTTCTCAACTTTTCTTTGGCCGCAGAATCAAACGGCCACAACACTCTGAGCTCGGGAGCAGCCGCCGCAGCTTTTCATAGACATTGCATGGCAGTTCTCCGCTGGCCGCACTTCGCCACTGCTCTGGTGTGAATTCGGAACAAGCCGTCCTCACCGAAAAACGGCCGTATAGGCCATTTGTCCAACTTATTACAACCCATATATTCGTTTGTTGTTCGGCGGCGACCTCTAGGTGCTGTACTAATTCTGATAGGAGCAAAGGAGGAAGTCAGGTGACGTAGAATGAAGAGCGACCAAGTCTGCGTAGGGAGGAGGTCGGAGGTCGGGGTTCATGGATGGGTCAAACTTTCATTCATGTCACAAGTGAAACCAAAATTATTCAACACGTTGAGTTATTTTAAAGGTCCCATATCG